>APFE030577338.1:0-13504 GCA_000404065.3 Pinus taeda | reverse complement strand
AATATTATTTTTTCTTTATTTTTAATTATTTAAATTAATCCTTCAATTTAATATTATTAAATTTATTTTATTATTTTTTTCATTGATTTTAATTGATTATTTTATTAGTAAAATTGTGTTCGAAAATTAATTAATAATTTATTTAATCACGTAATTCAACAATAAAATATTTTTGTTCACTTCAAATTTTATTGAGTTATCTTTTATTTTAGCAATTTCCCAACTTTATTATAATTGAAAAGGCCATAAACACTAAATTAGTGCACCCATATAAATTAAATGGCTAATAAAAGCAAATATTTTAACAATTTCCCAACTTGATTATAATTAAAAAGACAATAAATACCAAACTAGTGCACCCATATAAATTAAATAGCTAATAAAAGTGGATAAGGAGTACTTCATAATAAGCATGGAAATGTTTACTTCATGATACATCTCAATTTGCTCAAATTTAAAAAATAATAACTTTATTTTCAATTTTAGTTATTGTAAAAATAATTAAAACATACATTTCAAAAAGCATGAAACAAGATTCTTAAATTTATCCCCACTTTACCATGGAGATTCTTAATCTAGAAATAGACTTTGTTATAATACCATGGGCCAATACCATGGTTTATCAATACAGCATGCCCAAAAAATCATAACTCACACTTATTCGTATGACATTTTTTAATTAATCAATTTAGTCAAAATAGTAAAAAGGCATATAACTACTTTGAAAATAAATCTTAAATTTATCCCCACTTTACCATGGAAATTCCTAATCTAGAAATAGACTTTGTTATAATACCATAGGCCAATAACATGGTTTATCAATACAGCATGCCCAAAAAATCATAACTCACACTTATTCATATGACTACTTTGAAAATAAATCTTAATCATGATAGATACTAATACAAATATTTTAAAATATTTCATAGAGACTAAATCCTTATCATCCATCTTATAATTATCAATAGTTAAATTAAAATTTTGGAAACTCTATTTCAAAATAAACACTCTATCAAAATAATATATATATATATTTGGATATATAAACTTTTAATTACAACTTATAATTTCCATAATTAAACACATAATTATCATTCATATATCATATACTAAATACCTATTTACAATTAATTCTAAACATTATTATGCTAACTATTCCCAATCATATTTATCGATATATCTAAACATCATGGTGCAACTGCCATATTTATCGATATCTCTAAACATCATTGTCCAACCATCCATCAGTGTCCAACAATTAAGACTTAATAACAGGCATCCATCATTCACTAAAAGCTTCAATGTCAACCAATAGGAAAAGATTTTCCTATTCTCAGTTTTCTCACTTTTCCATTGTAGTTTTCTCATGTGCATAAGAAAATTGATGTCATGGACCCCATTATCTGAGCATAAACCTAATTGCTCAACGTAGTAAATATCTTTCAACCATAGAAATAGAAACACAAACACAACAAACAAAAAGCGAACTCGGAGACATATATAAAGAAATAGAGAAAATATGATAGGTGAATGTTCTGCACGAAATATGAGAAATCAGAAATAAAGGAATAAAAGAAATATGGTGTGTAACAAAAATGGAAGATAAATTATATTATGTAAAAACATGTTGATATTATTTTTAGTCGGTAAAGGTATAAAAGAAGTTATTCAAGATTTTGTAATTTTTTTTTTTTTTTTTTTATAGTTGATGGATTTAAGAAATTAAAGTTTTGGTGGGAAGTAATAAAAATTAGTCAGTGTATTTTATGTAGAATTTTTTTGTAAATTTGATTTGTTAATTGTAATTTATTAAGATAATATATTTAAATTTATTTTTTTGGTGAAATAAGAGTGGAGCTTTTTATTAACCGCAAGAAAGATTATATATGTTACATGGCTTTACAAATGTAAGGGCTATCAAGGGCTAACTTTTTGAAGAGTAACCAACTACACAACCCAAAATAAACCCGAAACCCTCAACTTGAGGCTTACAATTTAAGTCACTATCCATGATCCAACCCGATGGCTATTCGATGAAATCGCTAGTGATCTCGATGGTTATTACAAAATTTGTTGCAAAGGAGAGCTCGGTCTTTACCAGCTTTATGGATCCGACAGGGTAAATAAACAGTTAAAGTGTAGAACTTTGGGTCCGTTTTTGGACCTAGCCTCCGCCTATGTTGAAACTCGATGTCCTTTCAATCTAGATCTCGTAAGATCCGACAATCATGAACACTATCGTCTCGACAACATGCGCCCCTTTTACCTAGTTCATGGACCCGATAAGGATTGTGAGCCATTGGTTTATAAATGTTTGGGTCCAGTTTGAAACTTAAGCTCCAATCACTTTTAGAACCCGAAAACCACACGATTAAGCCCCTGTTGATCTGACGGTCCTAAAAGATATCGGAACGGAAACCTGCACGGTCTTTACTTTCTTTTCGGACCCGATGAAGATAATAAACTGCTAATATAAAAAACATCGGGTCCGCTTGAGTAGTTAACCTCGATTACTTTTCCACCCAATGGCCATTCAATGACGAAGGCTGTCAAGATCTGTGGCTGGTGACCTTCTAAGAGGCCTGTTGTTTACCAAGTGCCTCTCCTGCTTCTGCTTTCTCCTGCTTCCACTAGTCTTCCTTCTTGTTCAATCCTAATAGTTTGGAAGTTTTCCATGTCTTTGGCCACCTTTCTTTGACAATCCTCACGCAATTTCCCCGAGGGTGTCGAATCCCAAGCATACATGTTGTAACTTTCCTTGCAAGACACTCCTTCATTCACCAGACGATCAACTAGCATATTGGATTTTCTTCGCACATGAACAAAGCTAGTTGTTCTTAGGGTTTGTAGGTGGGAATGAATGCGCTAAAAGACCTGCAAAAGCCGCTAATGTTTTGAGACTTTTCCAGGTGCTTTTCCATTACAGATCTTCTTGGTCGCATTAATAACCAATTTTGAGTCTGCTTCAATGATGGCATTATGAGAATTTGACTCGATTAGTATTTCCAGGCACTGCTCTAAGGCCATGAGCTCCGCCATGTTATTTGTGGCAGTCCCCAAATGACTATGAAAGATGTCCTTCATGCACCCCTGCTCATCTCTGATGACCCTGCCAAAACCAACCATCCCTAGGTTACCTTTAGAGGCTCCATCTATGTTAATTTTCAAGAAACCATGAGGAGGAGGTTGCCAAAAGTCTTTACCAACATTTATCTGGCTCACATCCTTGTGTATGCCCTGGGGAACTAGCAAATGGAGACCCAACTGCAGTAGTATATGAGCGTCCTGGGGCAGAGTTGGGTTCTCGGGATGTCTCCCTAACATGGCACCAATAGTATCTTTGAGTTGTCTTAATATCTGCGCAATAGTGTTTTGGGTTGAGACAGTTTTGCTCTTGAAAATCTTGCCATTGCATTCTTTCCAGATGTCCTAGATTAAGAAACCTGGAACCAGAGTCCAAGCTTTGTTGATGATCTCATTGTATGAAAAGTCTTTTCTCCAATTCTTCAAAGTGTTGGTAATACTGAGGCCATCCCTGTCAATTCGCCTGAAGACTAAGGCCACCCAATCCCACAAGGTGGAGGTGAATGGGCAAAGGTTGAGTAAGTGTTCCATCATCTCCTCTTGTGTACCACACATATAGCATTTGGATGGGCCAACAAAACCTTTCTTCAGAAGATTTTTCCAAGATAGAATTTTCTTTTGTTGAACCGACCACATAAACAACTTTATTTTCATCCAATGCGGGTGCTGCCAAAGGTCGTTCCATACCTTATCAGGGTTTTGATAATCAAACCCTAGGGCTATTAATTTGGCTTCTTTGAGATTAAAGTTACCTTCTATGTTTCTTCCCCATCTTAGTTGGTCAGACGAGGATGATACCAAAATCATCCTTTCTTCCAAGTCCATAGCAAGAGAGTTTGCCTGAGCTTTCAAAGGGCTCTCTTCCTTGTAGCCTAGATCTTCCATATTCTCCATTTTCCATTGTTCCTTACATGATCCCATAAGTCCCTTACCATGCATAAACCTTTGTTGTCAATGTCATTCTTGAGATCGGTTAGTTCTTCCCTAAACAAGTTTGGTTCTTGCTGCCAGTTGTCCTCCCAGAATCTTGCCAGGTTCCTAGCTCGAATCTCCTAGAAGCTGTGCTATTGGACAATGCCTCTATTTCCCCAAACAAGATTCCAAATGTGGAAGCCCTTGATAAGCCCAAACATTCGAATATGATCCCTCTCCTGCCAATTATTTGCATATTTCTGTTTCCAAAGCTTGGCCCATGTGGTTGTCGATTCCTTAATCCACCTCCACCAAAGCTTTGCACCTGGAACTCTGTTGAGGGTTTTGGGGTCATGAAGCCCCAAACCTCCATGGGCCTTAGGTTTGCAAAGCTTATCCCAAGCTACAAAAGCCCATTTCTTTTTCTCTTCCCCTTTTCCCCAAAGAATATCTCTTTGAATGTTCCTAATCTGTTGCAAAACTACTTTAGGAACAGGAAGAGCTGAAATCATGAAAATGGGTATGGCCTACAGGACAACTTTTGTGAGCACAAGGCGCTTTACTAAATTCAAAGATCTACATGTCCATTTCCTGACATTATCCTGAAGTTTGTTAATGACCGGCTCCCACACTCCCTTGCTTAGAGGTTTGTTTGTAGGGGTATTCCAAGGTACTTAGAGGGTAACTGATCCCTTTGGAACCCTAGAATTCTGGTAAGGTTTCTTTGAATAGCATTGTCAGTGTTTAAAAAAAAAACTTTTGATTTGTCAAGGCTTACCTCTGTACCAGCGGCCATAGCAAAGTCACTCAAGATTTCTTTAAAAGCTTTGGCTTCCTTGACCATGGAAATGCCCTGCAGCATAGTGTCATCAACAACTTGTTGGTGAGTTGAAGCAGCTCCATCTATGTTGAGTTTCAAACCCTGGATTCTTCCCTAAGAACTTGCCATTTTTATCGCTTTGCCTAGCCCTTCCATCATGAGCACAAAGAGGAAGGGGGAGAGCGGATCTCCTTGTCTTAGTCCCCTAGAAGGCATGAAGGTTCTTGAGGGCAAGCCATTAAGCAGGATTGAAAAACTGGTTGTGGATGCAAGGGCCATAACCCATCTAATCCAATTGTGGTCAAAACCATAAGCTTTCAGCACTGCCCCGATGCAAGACCAGCTTAGCTTGTCATAAGCTTTCTAGGTCAAGTTGTATGATCATACCAACTTACTTGCTGCTCTTAAGAAAGTGTACCATCTCATGAGCTTGTATGATGTTGTTGAGAATCTATCTTCCTTCCACAGAACCAGTTTGCTCCTTTGAGACAAGAGTTGGAAGAAGGGGCTTGAGTCTATTAGCGATCACTTTAGAATTAATTTTGTACACCACATTATATAAAACTATGGGTTTGAATCTGTCCAATGTCATAGCTTTTTCCTGCTTTGGAATCAAAGCTATGAAAGAGGCATTGATAGCCTTCAAGACCTATTTGGATCTTCTTGAGTCTTCCACTGCAATAAGGATGTCTTGTTTGATTGCTTTCCAGCATGCTTTGAAGAAGTCCACATTGAAACCATCCAAGCCAGGAGCTTTCCCATTTTGCATCTCGTTGATAACTTCACTGACCTCACCTTCAAACATTGGCCTATTTAGATTTGATTGTCTTCCCTTGTTAAAAGCTTGGGAATGTACCCTGTGAATTTGTTAATGAATTGTGATCTGTCTAAGAGAGGCTCCTTTGCAATGCTAAGGAAGTGTTGTACTAGGACAAGTTCCATTTCTTTGTGGGTAACGAGCTCTTTCCCTTGATAATATCTGAGTTTTAAAATTCTGTTATGTGACCTGTGACTCAAAGTTGATTTATGAAAAAACTTTGTGTTTCTTTCCCCTTCTCTAATCCACTATACTCTCGATTTCCGTCTCCAGAAAATCTCCTCTTGCCTTCACCTATCATCCCATTCCTTTTAAAGAGAATCAACTTGAGTTTCCCTTTTCTCGGTAAAGCCATCTGTGATCATGAGCTGATTAATCCCCTGAAGTTTCTGTTCAACTTCTTTTTTGACTTTGAAAATGTTACCAAACTATTTTTTGTTCCAATCTTTGAGTCTGGCTTTGATGTGTTTAAGTGTTTTTTGTAGCATGAACATTTTAGTGCCTTGAAAGGGCAACTCTTCTATCCACCATTTATCAATATCGATAGTGAAGTCAAGGTGAGAGAGCTAGACATTTTCAAACCTGAAAGATTTGTTCCTCGGTGTACCCATAAAAGTGGCTTCAAGCTAGATAGGCCAATGGTCTGAGCCTCCAAAAAGAAGGATTAAAGCTGACATGTCAGGGCCTATGAGAAATAGGTCCTCTGAGATCATGAATCTATCTAGTTTAGAGGCACCTTGAGAAGCCCCTCCTCTCTTGTTGTTCCAGATGAAAGTGCCATTTATTGTTTTAGCATCCACTAATCTCATGTTATTTATGAAGTTCTGAAAGGAAATGGGGTCTCTACCTAGTGTTTTGGTGCCACCTTTTTTCTCTGTAAGAGATTTGATCATATTGAAATCCCCTGCCAGAATCCAGGGCATATCAGGATATCTCTCTCTTAGCTCCTCAAGGGAAGTGAGAAGCTTGAGTTTGTCTTCTAGATTTTTAGGACTATAGACATTTGTAATCATGTAAATCTCCTTATCACCCATAGGTTGTATTAGAAGCGTAAGATAGTTCCTGGATGCTTCCGCCTCCAGGATTCCAAGTTTTTGGGGATCCCAAAGCGTAAGAATCTTTCCTGCCGAGTTGTCTGCATTAACCTCTAGATACTCATACTTGCTTAACCATTTGCTATGTATTCTCTGATTTCATCTATCGAGCAATTTGTTTCCCAAATGAAAACCATATCTGATTTTTCTTCTTTTATTCTACTGCTGAGATTTCTTTGTTTCCTTTTACTTCATAGGCCCCTAATATTCCAAGTTGTAAACTTCATTAAGAAAGGTTTGTAAAAGAGTAACTGGTGAGATCTTTCATCTTACCTGAGTTGATCACGAGTTTTCCACATTCTATCAACAACTCATTCTGTCTTTTCCTTTCTCTTTTCCTACTCGGGTTCTTAGAAGAGTGCCTCGGTGTTTCCTCCATTGTCTTCATCCCTCAATTTTCCTAGCTGTCATGGTTTCTTTTGACTCTAGAACCCTTCGATTGGGATCTCCATAGGAAGAGTTGTTGAACCCTGTCAAACTCTTCTTTTTGCGGGGAGTCAACTCCTTTGGTAATACCCTGCTCCAGAAACTTTTCTAGATCCAAGTTCTTCCTCTCAAGAATCTCCTGTAGTTCATGATCCTCTGTTCCCGCCTCACTTGGGGTCATCTCATGGTCCCTGCTGAGCTCCACAATGCTTGGTAGGTCATTCTATTGCTGGTTGTTCTTTGGTATGTCCTCCATGCTAGTATCCCTATCCTTCTCATTAGTTTTAGTCTCTGATTTCTGGTTTTCCCCGCTGTTTCCAACTTCTTCTTCTAAGATTTTGAAACTATTGTGGCTTATTTGCCCATCCTCGTTGATTTTCATTTGGTGCCGCTTTCCTCCTTTCCCCTTACCCCCCACCTTAGTGAAATCCTCCGGATTTTTGCTTGCGGTGGTTTTTTTGTTGCTTTCCAATTTGTTTAATGGGCAGTCTTTGTATAGGTGCCCATATTCATGGAACTTACGACACCTAAATGGGACATGCTCATAGTCCACCACCTGCACCCATTATTCATCATAAACTCCTAAAATGATCTCATCTGGGAGTGCCCCAAATAGGTCCATTTCCACACAGATCCAAGCGAAGGAAGTGTATTTGCCTCTTAATATCGCATCTGATGTTTTTATAAAATGCCCTAGTTTATTGTCGATAGCCTTTAGAGACTCGAATAGCCAATAATCTAAAGGAAGGGAGTATAGTCTTATCCTTACTAGTACTGAAGTGAACATTTCTCATTCTGGGACAAAATTCATCACCCATGGTCGCATGTAAAGGCCTGCAGCAGTGTAAAAATAGGGTCCTCCCTCGAACACTCTATCTTTAGCTTCTAAGCTTGTGAACACCACTGTAAAGAAGCCCTTGGATCCAAGGTTTATTTCCCCCTTTGGCTTCTAGTGGTTCTTTATCCATGCATGTAAGGCCTTCTCCGTCGACCAAATCCCCATAAATTTGCATATGAGCGCGTGTTCCTCCATGTGATCTCTGTGCACCTGTAGCGCTGGGTCACTTAAAACGACCCAAGGAGTACTGGTCGACTTAGATTTGCAGACCCCTATCGCCCTCAAAGGTGCAGCTTTTTGACTACTACCCTCTTTCCTCTTCTCCCTGTTATCCTTCTCATGATTTACTCTATGTTCATGAGGTTTAATATTTCCTGTGTTAGTATCCTCAGTTATCACCTCTGTTGGTTTCTTGAAGCGATGTAGATTAGTTTCCTTGTTTCTATTCGCAGATATTCGATTGTAGGACGGAGCAAAACTCCCTCCTCCACGACCCGCCATGGTTACCAGTGCCAAACCTTGACTCAAACCCTAGTTCAAATTGCAGAGCCTCCCTCGCCTTTCTCTCAATAAGCTCTAATAGATTTAAATTTACATTACTTATTAGTAGAAACTATTAAACGATCTTGAAATCACGAAGTATACAAGAAAAATAATTCGATCAACATATTACATAATGGTTTTTTGGGGAAAGCTACAACTATCTGTATATTGCTTTAGTAAGAAAATATGAGAAGATTACAATGTTTTGCTCAAGCCCGAGCATCTATGCACTATTTCTATCTGTCTCATAGTTTCCTAGGGAAGCTCAAGCCAATACTTAACCATTTTCTTGCTTGCCTAAGTCCCTATTTCCTTGGGAATTAGCCCCTATTAATTAGGGAAATTCCTCAAAGGAATTGTGTAATCCATCATATACCTTTCTCTAACTGCATGCGCCACTTGTACAGTTCAAATGATTATACAATTGATAGTACATTAAACTTGAACTCAAATATCAACTGGGTAACTCTCAGATCTTGCATGCATGAGTTATTTATGAGTGAATAGTCAGTTAACTAGTTGATGATTGCAGGCAACACTGCACTAATAGGCCGATTGTGATAAGGTTCAAGGAATAGGTCCCCCACTTTAATGGAGCCTTGACTCTTGCTAAGTCATATTTCTAGTATTTAATCTTCGGCCTCACCCAAATTAGTATAACAAGTTACCAAATCACCATGATAAAAATATTTCCAACATTTATTTTGAGCCTCACCCAAAATACTAGAGCCAGTTACCAAGTCACCATCATAAAAAATTTAAATATAAATTTAAATAAGAGGAAAAAAACTTACTATTATTATCATTTTAAACATAAAATAAAAATAAACTTACAACATAATACACATCACAACACTAAATGATCTAAATATGCAATTTGTATGATACTTCATCAATTTTAAAGTCATAATTAAACTAGAGAGTGTTAGATATTTTGTTAACGAGAAAAACTGTGATGTTTGTAATAAAAATATGCCTTCTCCATTACAAAACTCTGAATATTTACTAAATCTTACCCATTATTATTATTTAAGAGATGAAAATAGTATAACTCTATTTTAAAAATAAAATTAGTAAAGCACACCGGTAGGAGTGAAAAACTATTTTTTACGGACTATTAATAGGTTATTCCATGTAACTTGACGTGATTTTCCTTGAATAAGGGTGATGAGTAATCCAAGTAACTTGACATGATTTTCCTTGTATAAGGGTGATGAGTAATCCAGGTAACTTGACATGGTTTTCTTTGAATAAAGATGATGAGTAATCCAACATTCAGGAATAACAATAAAAAATCACTGTGATTTTCCTTGAATAAAAGTGATGAGTAACCAAGGGAAATTAACGTGATTTTCTTTGAATAATAATAATAAGTAATCCATTATTCACACATAGATGAATTTCCCCACCTTCTTAAAAAAACACAGAATATCTGGATAACATAACTGGATAACGTTCATACGCAAATTGAACGCAATTTGCGTGACAGTCAAAAGCACGTTCTACTCGCATTTATGGCCATCGGTAGATAAGGCGCTCCCCAGCATTGTGGTCCATTCATTTCCCTAGCCACTCAGGCTGACTTTTGACCATGACTCTCCCAAATTTTCTATAAATACATGAGTAGCCACGGCACAGCACAACACATCAGTTTATGACTTTATGTGCAGTCTTTGGGTAACTGGAACGTGTTGCTGTAGTAACCATTACGAGAATCGAACTCGCGCCTACCAGCTTTTCAGAATGCATCCTACGGGTGCCACAACTGAGGCTCTCGCGGCAGGGGCAGATTCATCCTCTGACAGAAATGATAATGGCAGCATTAGCGATCATAATTTTGGAATAAAAAAGAAACGGCCCAGAGATTCGATGGCGAGTCCGGCCACTCTTGGAATCAAGAAACGGCGCAAAGACTGTAAGAGGAGTCCAAAGGCCACAGTCGTGGTCACAGACCCATACAATTTCCGTGAAAAAGTTCACAAGTTCACAGGAATGCCCACGCCCCCTGCTAGCAGTACATCTGCAGAATCTGAGAGGAGGCCTTTACTCTTCAAGCCGAGAGCACAGCGAGCAGAAATTAATGTACCACTGACCACCTTCCCTACTCTATCTTCAGCGCTCATGAATTCTACCTATTGCTGCAATTTTCCTTTAGCTGATCATCTTCCCAAACTTCCAGTAACATAAGGTGATCATCCAGTTGAAATATACAACAGTAATCCCGGTGATCAGACGGTTGAAATCTGTACAAGTAATCCTATGTTGCCGCTTCCTGCTTTCAGTGATTACAAAGCAAGTAAAAAGCAATCTGGTGAAAGCGTTTCCTTGCTGTTTGAAGAGCTTTGGGAAGAACTGGGGCTAACTGAAATTGCTGTAATATGAAATTGATATTCCCTGGTCTAAGATGCAATGGACTGGTCGTAGGAAAAGGTTTTATTTTAGGAATTGAATGAATTTTTGTGGATTATTTTTTCTTTCCATCCCTATTTTATAGTCATAAATGAAATATGTTATTATATTCCTTTTCAGGTTAGTATATTGTTTTTGTCTCTTTTGAATAAATGAATATGAAGATGTCGGGTTTCAAATATTAACTTAAATTTATTAATTTTATACATTTATCTAATAAAATTGAGAAATTATTATACAAATTATTTAATAACTTATGTTGTATGAGTTTTTGGGTTTTTGGATTGGGAACTTAGGTATGGGTGTTGGGAATAGCTAGAAATTTCCTCAAAATTTACAGGAAATGGCTAATTGGGAGCAGTAATATTAATATAAACAAAAAAACATTATATATATATATTTTTAATTATATAATTTATATAATAATACGAAAAAATATATTAGAATCAAAATTTCCTCAAATAGTAAAATTTCAATTTAAAAATATATAACTTCTCTTATTATATATAAATATATTTTTGGGTGTATTCTCTCTTTGAGTCTTCCCTTTTATACTATATAAAATATTAATATTATGACATATGACGAATCTTTGAAACAATCTGACTTAAAAATACAAAAGAACAATTTTACATATGTTTTTCTGATTATTCTTAAGAGAAAAATTAAAGAAACTCTAATGTTTAAGCATTGATTACCACATACAATGTGCACACACAATCTTCTACCATATATATACATAAACAACAAAGAAATACTCATCAGCATAACATCCTAGATATCACCCTTACATCGAGGTCCTACACACTTCTTTAACCCATCAACAGATTGCTCTAGTTTCTGGCCTTTCTTCCTCGGAAGGTTTCAACTTAGGCTCATGTTTTGTGGACAATTCAACATATTTCTCTATAGGCTTTGTATTCTCCAACCCTAGGGCAAGAAAAAACAGTGTTCAAAGCTCCCGGAACTTTCCCAAGCTCCCATTGCAGCTCCCCCTAAAAAGGGAACGTTCCCATACAATTCCAAAGCTCCCCTTTTCTTAGGCTCATGTTTTGTGGACAATTCAACATATTTCTCTATAGGCTTTGTATTCTCCAACCCTAGGGCAAGAAAAAACAGTCTTCAAAGCTCCCGGAACTTTCCCAAGCTCCCATTGCAGCTCCCCCTGACCCATTGCAGCTCCCCCTGAAAAGGGAACGTTCCCATACAATTCCAAAGCTCCCCCTGAAAAGGGAACGTTCCCATACAATTCCAAAGCCTCCCGGATCTTTCCCAAGCTCCCATTGCAGCTCCCCCAAAGGTTTCAACTTAGGCTCATGTTTTGTGGGCAATTCAACATATTTTTCTACAGACTTTGTATTCTCCAACCCTAGGGAACACGGGAACTCCATAAAAAACAACCTTCAAAGCTCCAGGAACTTTCCCAAGCTCCCATTGCAGCTCCCCCTCAAAATGGAACGTTCCAATATAGTTCCAAAGCTCCCGGAGCACGGGAGCCATTGGAACAGTTTCCGAACTCTTGGAAACAGTTCCGGTGTAACAGAGCTAATAACAAATAGAATGTGAATTCTTCAAAGACAACAAAATGCAAAGTCTTCAAAGATAACAAAGAAAGATAATCTATTTAGCTAGGAGTTTGTCCAAAAAATGGGAGTTTATTGTGAGGTTTCACGAGAAAAAAGGCCGAATACATCAATCGGATGAAAAAACGAACTTGTGCCATAAACTAATATTCTTTGTTTCTTTCTTTCATAAAAATAAATATTTCTTTTTCATATCTACTTAATAAAATTATACAAATTATCAAATAACTAGACTGATTTTTTGCCTTGAAAATTATGGAAATTCTCGCTAGATTTTGATAAAATCTGGCAAAAAGTTTTGTAAGTCCAATTTACAGGTAACAGTGGTCAAATTTCAAGGTTTTGGGTGCCCCAAAAGTTTTTGATAGTGCTGAAACCATTTCCACCAAAAAAACATGATTCAAACACTATTATTGCAAGATTTCTTAAAAAATTTTACCTTGATTTCATATGTTTGGCGGTTCAGACAATTCTTCCACTTCCGTAAATACTTCCAAATATGTATCACCCACATTTATTAATATAATTAAGCTAATTTATTAATATGATTAAGCTAATTTATTTATTTGAAATTCTTTAATAAAACCATTCTAAATTAACGTGAAACTTTTTTATTTAATGAGTTTTTGTTCTTTAATATATCGCTACTGTATTCGTTCTTGTTAACTGTCGCCTAACAGGTACAAGGTTTAAGACAAACCGGAAGCGGAAATCCAAGTCTTAATGGTGGTGTAACTTTGTGCGAATCATGGCTGTGTAAGAGGGCTGGACAGGGATGTGAGGGAGATTGTTGAATTTCTTAGAACAATTAAACCAATTAGGAATCCAAATTCCTCTGAAAATTTTAATGAGTGGATGAAATATTTTTGTTGCAGAATTTTAGTTTATGTTGCATTTTGGGTGCTCCTATCAAACTCCATAAATTAAGGGGACAAAAATTAAAATTCAAGTTGGAATTGAAAGGCAAATTTGAATTTT
>APFE030577330.1:0-20756 GCA_000404065.3 Pinus taeda | reverse complement strand
TGTGGCTCATCGTGAGCCTTTAGCAGCAGCAGATGCTTCTAAGAAATTCCGTGAGTTATTATTTGTTGAAAAAATTGCAAACAAAGTGTATTCATGGGTTCAAAACTCTCCAAAGAGAAATAGTGAACTTAATGATTTGCTTAGAGTCATGCAAATTGATGTTCTTGATGTTATACAAACACATTCAGTGAGATGGTTATCCAGGGGGGAAGTTATTATAAAAGCTTGTGAAGCTTATGCCAGCAATTTTAACTTTGCGGAAAAATGAAAAAGAACTGCATCTTGGTATGATAAGATGAGAATATATTATGTCCAGTTTTGTTTACATATGCTTGCTGATGTGCTAGGGGAATTGAACAAGTTGAATTTGACTTTTCAAGAAGAAAATTTAGACATTACAACTATTGGTTTGACTCTTGAAGTAACTATAAGCACATTATCTAGATGGTTTTTGAGAAAAGAGACATTTGCAGAAGGCACAACTTATCTTTCAAATTTTTTAACAAAATGGATACATTGATATTAAAGATGAAGGGACATTGGTAGATAGACATGAATTACGATACATCTTTATCTCAGCCATGGATATTGAATGCAATGAAGCAAGGAAACAATCTATAAAACCTCGTATTGAAGGTACACAAGAGAGTTGTCAACAACTCACAAAAGGTTATATAGAGACTCTCATAGACTCTTTAAATGAAAGATTTCCAGACCTTCATCTTTTTAATGCAGCAAAATTGTTCAAGCCTTGCTATTATCTAGAAGAGCATCGTAATCATGAGAAAATTTAGAACGTTGGCTTTTAAAGTTTTTTCAACATTTGCAACATACCATATCAAGTGATGTTGGATTTGTAGCTTTATTTGATGTTAAAGCTTGTAAAAGAGAGTTGAACCCTTTTGTTGATTGATTAAATCTGGCTTGTGAGGGTTTTTCTATGAAAGAAGCATGGAAAGTCTTTCATAACACAAAACAATGGCAAAAACTTATCCTAATAGGATGAAATTATGGCAAGCCGTGCTCACTATTCCTGCAAGTACAATAGATTGTGAAAGGGGATTTTCTAAGCAAAACATCATCAAGGACATTAGAAAATCAAGGCTAGGGTTGGATACACTGGATGCTTTAATGAGAATATCTTTGAATGGACCTGAATCATCTAATGTTGATTGGCATGCAGTATATGAGGTATGGACTGATACAAAGTCAAGAAGGATTCTTGAGCTTTGAAATTTCTTCTAGGTTATGTTAAGATATCCCTATTGAAAAGTTTTTTGTAGTTTCTCTAGAAAGATTGACTTTAAATGAAGTATAATTACGATCTATTATTAATTTTTTTTTTGTATTTTCTCTAAGAAGTTTGAATTTCAATGAAATACACTATAGTTTGGAAAAATTCCACTAAATGTTTTATTTATACTACATTTGCATGGTTTTCATTGTTTAAATAGTCTCACTATAAATTTGGACTATAAATATGATAGACAACAATTCCACTATTTTTACCCACGTACAATGATGGATGGTGTCGTTAAATTTCTTTATTGTTTTTGTTGACTTATATAATGCTAGATTTGTTTGAGTATGGTGGTGAGGTGCGCAACAATAAATGACTTCTGAAAACTAAATGTTGTGTTGTATTTTTATTTTTACTTAATTAAGTTAAAAAAAAAAAGAAAACCAAATATTTGTTTTATATTTTTAGTGAGACATCTTATATTTTTGGATATGGAAATTATAATAAAACTAGTTTGAAAACTAACTAGTGTCAGTTGTATTTTTAATTTTATTTACTTAAGTTTAAAAAAATGAAAAACAAATATTTCTTTTTAATTTTAGTCAAACTGATCCTATTTTTTTGGATCTGGAAATTGTAATAAAACTAGAATTCGAGTATGTTAGTGAGGGGAGATTGAAAATTTTCATATATAATATACTTATAGACCAGAATATGTTAAAAATAATGTTACCGAGTTGACAAATGTTTGAACATTTTTTCCTCTATATATTGTTTCAGATGTGTTGTTAATGGTAAAACTACATAAAATATTATAGAAGAATGAAAAATGTGTGTGATTATATAAAATATTACAGAAGAATGAAAAATGTGCGTGATTTGAATGAATTTTCTGAGCCTTTTTAGAAGAATGAAAAAGGTTTGTGATTAGAATTTTTTGAGCCTTTTTAGAAAAATGAAAAAGGTTAGTGATTATAATTTTCCCTTCCTTATTTCAGAGTTTATGAGGAAAATCGCTTCAATCTGGTTTGTACACGCATGAGAAGAATTTATGAATTGAGCTCTAGGCTTGACCCATGTAAAAAAATCCTAAATTAATGTTCTAGCATCATTTGGGATAATCCAATTGTCTACCCAAAGATAAATTTACAAGAACAATTTGTAATTGTTCAATCCTCTTGCTTTAATGGTGAGAAAGTATAGTTGAATGGTTAACTAAAAGTCCACACTGTCCATATTTGCCGTCAAGTTTTCTGCTGCTTGAAGATTGTCTAGATTGGGGATGACCTATTGATATAATTGTCCACATTGGGGATCACGTGTTGATATTTCAGCCATTTGTTTTTGTTAGAGATGGATATATCTATGTGAAGTCTGAAAGTTTGCAATTATAAGCACAACTTTGGTAATTCGGTTTAATGAATGTTTTGTTAAGAATGAATAAATGCTAGTAGCTGTTACTTTTAGTAAATTACCATAATTTCACTATATTTTCAACATCATATAGTGTAAGATGATTAATATTATACTCACATTGGAGGCTTGGATGACCATGCTCACACTGTAGATTTTGTACACTGCTCACTAGCATCTATGTGAAAACTATATGATTCTACTTTGAAGCTTTTATGAACAAACATAAAATTATTTATTGATTATTACATAGAAGAGTCCAATGTGGGAAGATCTAATGCTACTATTTTAGTTTACTAGTATGACAGGTGATTTATTGGTTTAAAACATAAAGTGAAGGGCATGTAAAATCTAAAAATGTCTTGAAATTTTGATTTGACGGATAGAGGGAATTTGAAATTCCAGGCGTGCTTCCCACCATTATTTATGTCTTCTCCAAAACTTATATGTAGGAGTAAAACTATAAATGTGTAGACTTACTAGTAGTTACTACCCACCAAAGTTTATGCAAGTCCTTGTGATTGAGCAATTAATTAATTCAGCCACTTCACATCTCACTTTATTAGCTCTTACCAAAGCAAGACTATAATATTTGATTTTCCTATTTACCACTAGACTTATTAGTGGTTACTACCCACCAAAATTTATGCAAGTCCTTGTGCTTAAGCAATCAATTAATTCATGAAATTCACATATCACTATATTTGTTCCTACAAAAACAAGACTAGGATTTCATTTGCTTATTGACCACTAAACTGTCATGCAACACTTGTTTATTAAAGTGAATCCACAATAAAAAAACTATTTTCTAAAACATAATAAAAACATAATTGTAATAAGTTATGATCATTAAGAGTTTCATGTTTTACTTTTTTTTTGCTAAGGCAAGAGCGGATCCTTCTAATCAATTAAAAAGAGAAATAGGGTACAAAAGGCGACCACGATGGTGAGGCTCACCAATATGAAAGGCCTACCCCAATTCATGGTCAAAAGACTACAAAGCGAACCCAGGGACGCAGGTCTGCAAAACAAACAAGCAGCCCAACACAGACCGTTGGATCTTGATCTGAAGATCCAGCGGATGAAAAGCATATCGAGTGGCCAACATGCACACCTTTTAACAAACCAATTGGGCCCGATGACCCAAATAGACCATAATCTATAATCCTATCAGGTCCATTTTTGACTTATCCTTCGATCACTTTAACCACCCGAAATCCATCATTTGCGGGCGATCCTAGAGAGGTCGTGTGAACAGCTCGAGACATAACCACTGTTTCGGGCCCACCAACATGCACACAAAATCCTGGTTGCAGATTAGCCTCGCTAGATCAAACAGTTAAGGATCATATCACGCAGACTAAGAGCACCCATAGTTACCACGCGATGAAGGCGGTAATTCCTCCTTGCCCTTAGCCATGTGTCACATGATGAGTCGAATCGCTCCCAATTGTGAAAAGCCGCTTCCGGCTTAATGAGCATGTGATATACCAGAAACCACTCCAAGGGCAGTAAAGCTATTCACTGGGAAAAAGGCTGGATTTTTTGCATTAACCAAGAAAATTTGGGCTCCGGCGCATTGGCCAAAGGGAGATGAAGATCCCTCCTTCCAGCCATTCCCCTGAGACATCCGGTTTGCCGTTACCTGAGTTAATGAGGCCTCCATAGACCTGCATCCTAAAAAAGGCCTCGCATATGTCATAACTCTTCAAAAAGAATCCAGATCAACTAGACCCCGTCTCTATGGCTCTGTTGTCGATTGCTGAGGGCCCTAGATGAGCATCCCTCCTTCAACCTGTCATCTATTATCTCCTCCCACCAGCAGCACAAATCGATATTCTGGCTTCGTACTCCCTCATTGGCCAGCCAATCCACAACTTTGTTGGCTTCCCTACGAACATGCACCAACCTGAGATTTTTCATCATTCTTAGGTGCGCTTGAATTCTTTGGTAGACTTGAAGAAGGCACCAGTTTTCTAATATTTTCTAAGGAGTAGTGCCAACATTTATCCTCTTCACTGAGTTAATGACTAATTCTGAATAAGCCTGAATAACGACATTGTGAATTTTGTACTTGAGCAGTATTTCCAGGCAACATTCCATCACCATGAGCTCATCCATGTTCTTGGTTGCTTGTCCTAGATAATCATGGAACATGATTTATATGTTTCCTTCCCCATCCCTCAAGACCCCTCTGTAACTAGATTCTCCCGAATTCCCTTTTGAAGCCCCATCTATGTTAAATTTTAAAAAGCCATAAGAAGGGGGTTGCCAAGAATAATTTTCTGCTGAGGGTTTCTTGTTAATCTGCATTGAACCCTTAGGGGGATTAATGTTGAGCTCTAACTTCTCTAGAATTCTGGCCTCTCTTTGACCGATGGGTTTACTTGTAGCTGCACCTCCCAGGATATGAACAGTTTCTTTGAGTTGTTTGAAGATTAGCTTGAGTATGTTGCCCACCGGACTCGCTCTCTCCTTGAAAATCCTGTTGTTGCACTCCTTCTAGACATTTCAGATTATGAATCTTAGGGTCAACATCCAAGCGGAGTTTATGGTCTCATTTTCTGAAAAAATTTCCCGCCAATTCTTCAAAGTAGTGATGATGTCATTAACATCTCTGTCTGTCTACTCAAAGACTTCTCCAACCTAATTCCAAAGTGTTGTGGTGAAAGTGCATCTACTTAGGAGATGATTTGTAGTTTCTTCCTATTGTCTACATAAGTGACATCTTTAGGGACCAACAAAGCCTCTTTTTTTAAGATTATCCCATGTTAGAATCTTGCCCTGGTGAACCAGCGACTTGAACGGTTTGACTTTCATCCAATGAGGATTTTCCCAGATTTCTTTCCACTTCTTATCTGTGTTTGAAAGGTTAAACCCTACATCTACCGTTTTGGCTTCCTTAAGGTTGAAGAGACCTACCTTGTTCTTTCCCCATCTTCATTGATCGTTCAAGTTTGAGTTTAAGATTTGTCTCTTCTCCAAAACACCTTTAAGGGATATAGCTTGAGTATGCAGCATGCCCATTCCTCTGTAATCTGGAAGTTTCCATGTTATCCATTTCCCATTGTTTTTTGATTGGTCTGAGCAGTCACTTACCCACCTTAATCCTTTGGTGATGGTATCAGTGTGAATGTCTACTAATTCTTCACTTCGGAGATTGTCCTCCTGCTGCCAATTATCCTCCTAGAACCAAGCTAGGTTACCATTTCTAATCTCCCAGAAACTGTGCTTTTGGACTAGGGCCCTGTTCTAGCATGCCCTATTCCAAATTGCAGAACCTTTTGCTTGTCCTGTCATTCTAATTAGATTCTTCTCCTACCATTCGCTATCATATTTTTGCTTCCAAATTTTTTCCCAGGGGGCTTGTATTTCTTTTAGCCATCTCCACTAGATTTTGACACCAAGAACTCTATTAAGAATTCCTGGGTCATGAAGACCTAGGCCACCATGGGACTTAGGTTTGCCCACTCTGTCCCATGCCATAAGGGCCCATTTCTTCTTTTATTCACCTTTCCCCCAGAGAAAGTCTCTCTGAATGTTTCTTATATTAGCAATTACACCAGTTGTTGCTGGAATGGTAGATATCATATACATAGGGATACTTTGTAGGTTAGCCTTAGTTAGAATCAGTCTCCTTCCTAGATTTAGTGCTCTATTTGTCCATCTACTGATCTTGTCCTTTAGCTTATTAAGAATAGGCTCCCAGATATGTTTGTGAATTGGTTTGTCAATGAGATGAACTCCCAGGTACTTTGTAGGTAGTGACTCCCTTTGAAAGCCCAAAATTTTGGAAAGATTTCTTTGTATTGAAATATCCGTATTGAAAAAGAAAATCTTAGATTTAGTAAGACTTACCTCTGTGCTTGCTGCCCTAGCAAACTCACTCAGAATCTATTTGAATGCTTTGGCTTCCTTGACAGTGGGTGTGCCTTGAAGCATGGTATCATCCACAAATCGCTGATGTGTCACCGTGTCCCCACCTTGAGTGAGTCTCAGACCCTGAATTCTCCCTTCCTCCTTAGCAGCTCTGATAGCTCTCCCTAACCCTTCCATCATTAGAATGAAAAGGAAAGGAGAAAGAGGATCTCCTTGCCTGAGTCCTCTAGAAGGCTTGAAGGTTCTTAAAGGAGAGCCATTGAAAAGAATTGAACAGCTCGAGGTGGTAACTAGTGCCATAAACCATTTAATCCAATTGTGATCAAAGCCATAGGATTTTAATATTTCTCTTATGTACGACCATCTAAGCTTTTCATAGGCCTTTGCTATTTCCAGCTGCATAATCATTACTACCTATTTGTTGGTAATGAGTGAATGCATTGTTTCATGTGCTTGAATTATATTATCTAAAATTTGTCTTCCTTCCTCATAGCCCATTTGCTCCTCTAACACTAGGGTTGGGAGGAGAGGTTTAAGATGGTTGGCAATGACTTTGGATATGATTTTGTATATCACACTGCATAATGCTATAGGTCTAAATCTGTCTGGAGAGGTGGACTTTTCCTGTTTGGGGATTAAGGCTATGAAAGATTCATTGAGCGCCTTTAATACTGTCTTAAATCTCTGAGAGTCTTCCACTACCTCTAGGATGTCCGGTTTCACTATCCTCCAACAAGCTTTTAAAAAGTCTACATTAAAGCCATCTGGGCCTGGTGCTTTCCCATTTTGCATCTCTTTCACTGCTTCCTCTATTTCTTCTTTTGTTACTGGCCTGTTGGGATTGAAATTATCTTCTCTAGTAACCAATTTACAGATGTACTAAGTAAATATTTTCATGAATTGGTATCTGTCTTCTAAGGTTTCCTCAACAATTTTCTAAAAATGATGGAGTAGGACCTTCACCATCTCTTCATGAGTGTGTCTCTCTATTCCATGTTGGTTTGTAAGTTTCACAATTCTATTGTTGTTTCTGTGAGCTATGGTGGATTTCTGAAACAATTCGGTGTTTATCTCCCCTTCTATAATCCATTGTAATCTAGATTTCTGTCTCCAAAATATCTCCTCTTGAACACATCTGTTGTCCCACTCCTGCGGCAGTGACTCTGCTATCTCTTTCCTTTCATCTGTATAGCCTTTAGTGATAAGAATCTGGTTTATTTCCTTTAGTTGCTTTTCCACATCTTCTTTAGCTTTGAAGATGTTACCAAATTCCTTTTTATTCCACTCTTTGAGTCCGCCTTTAATGTGTTTGATCCTGCAATGTAGAAGGAACATATTTGTACCTTGAAGGTGAAGCTCTTGCTTTGACCATTATTCAATGTTTATGAGGAAATCTGGATGTGTGAGCCAAGCGTTCTCAAACTTGAAGGGGGTGTTCCTTGGTTTTCCAAAAAGGGAAGCTTCCAATTAGATAGGCTAGTGATCTGAACCCCCAAAAGGTAGAATGAGAGTAGTAATGTTGCCTCCCCTAAGAAGAAGTTCCTATGAAACAATAAATCTGTCCAATTTTGAGGCTACTTGGGTAGGTCCCCCTCTTTTGTTATTTCAAGTGAAGATTCCATTGCTTGTTTCCATATCAACCAATTTCATGTTGGTGATGAAGTTCTAGAAGGCAACTGAGTCTCTACCAAGTGCTCTAGTTCCTCCTTTCTTTTCCAAGAGCGATTTTGCTATGTTAAAATCACCACCAAGAATCCAGGGTAGAGCTGGGTATCTCTTCTTCATATCCTCCAGTTTTGTGAGGAGTTGAAGTTTGTCCTCCATTGGCTGCAGACCATAGACATTGGTGATCATGTAACATTGTCTGTCACCCACCGGTTGGAAAATCAGTGAAAGGTGATGTCTGGATGCCTCCGCGTCAATCACACCAAATTTATGTGAATCCCATAGAGTGATAATGCCACCAACAGATTTATTTGCCTTAAATTCAAGGTATTCATATCTATTTAACCATTTGTTGTGTTTTTCACGGATCCTCTCCATAGAGCATTTTGTTTCCTATATGAATACTATTTCAGGTTTTTCCTCTTTGATCCTTTTGCATAGATTCCTTTGTTTTCTTCTACTCCCTAGTCCTCTAATGTTCCAGGTTGTAATTTTCATTGAGGTGGGGTTTTAAAGCAATAACTGGAAATATCTTTCATCCTTCCTGAGTCAATCATGAGTTTGCCACACTCCAGTAGTAGTTCTTTCTATCTTTTTCTTCCCCTCCTCTTGCCTGGATTCTTTGTTAGCTTTCCTGTTATTAATCCTATTAAGGAAGTCCCTTTGTTTTCCTGGTTGTCATGTCCTCTTTTGACTCCTGCAGCTGTTTGATGTGACTTATTAAGGAATATTTGTTGTACCTTGTCCACATCCTCCTAAGGGATGGAGTTTATTCCCAGGTTTCCTCCCTGTTCTAGAAATTTTTCCAGCTCTAGGTTCTCCCTTTGTAGAATCTCCTATAAGTCTTGATCCTCTGTGCCACTTTAACTTTGAGTCATTTCCTGGTATTTTTCTGTTTCCATGGTACTCAAAGGATCCATTGCGTGCTCGTTCTATTCTTGAGTGAACTCCATGCTGGTCTCTGTTCCTTTCTCCCTTGCTGTTGGATTCTCTGTATTCTCTTGATCCCCTCCATCTGTCTCTTTTTCTCCTAAGATCTCAAACCTATTGTAACTTTTTGTTTTATCATTCCCAATAAGGTTCTTTTGTGTCTTCCTTCCCCCTCCTTTTCCTCTTCCTTCTACTTTGGTGAAACCTGTCTGGTCCTTCCCTTTGCTAGTGTTTAGGTTTTCCTCCCTTCTATTGAGAGGACAATCTTTGGATAGGTGCCCATGCTCATGACACTTGTGACATCTGAATGGCATATGTTCATAGTCAACTGTTTGAACCTATTCCTCGTCATAAAATTCTAGAATTACCTCATCTGGAAGGGCTCCTGACAGGTCCATCTCCACACATATACGGGCATAGGATGTATATTTTCCCCGTAGAGTTGCTTCTGAAATTTTTAAGAAATGACCTAATTTATTGCCTATAGCTTTTAAAGACTCTGGCATCCAATAATCTAAATGTAAGGAGTATAGTCTAATCCATACCAGTACTGAAGTGAAGGTTTATCGTTCTGGCACAAAGTTCATCGTCCATGGCCACATATAGAGACCAGTAGCTGCAAAGAAGTATGGCCCTCCTTCAAAAATCCTGTCTCTGTCTTCCATATTGATAAACCCACAGTAAAAAATCCTTTGGATCTAAGATGTATATTTAACTCCCCCTTTGGTTTCCAGTTGTATTTTATCTAGTTGTACAATGGTTTCTCTGATGGCTAGATTCCCATGAATTTGCATATGATGGCATAGTTTACCATGTGATCCTTGTGTGCTTGCAGAGCTAGATCATTCAGAATAACTTGAGGTTTAGATATGGTCTTGGATTTACAGAGCCTCATTTTGGCTCTGTTCTCTGATCCTTGGCCTCTGTCTTCCTCTTTTTCCTCCTGATAGTCTTCTTCGTGGGCCCCTTGATCTACATGGGTTTTGCTGCCTTCCACCTTCTGAGTTTTGGTGATTTTTTTCTTGACCTCCAAGGGTTGTGGAGGTTTGTTCTTTTTCCCTCCTCTCCCTCTGTTTGCTACCATATTACTGTAGGAGGGAGTGGAGCTCCCTCCTCCCTGTGTCTCCATGGGTGTCTGTTGCCCTCCGTCCCTTGCTTAGTTAAACCTTAGAACCAAAGCTCCGCCGTTTTTCCTCCAAGGTTCTCCCCAGTGAACAAAATATTCACCAAGTCATGGTCTTTGCAATCAAGAGTTTCATGTTTTACACTAATGTAAGAGTTGGTTATTTCTTTAGATGGACATGTATTTATGTTCCTCTATGGTGCATGACATTGTTACAGTATTTCTTCCTCTTCACCTTAAGTCATTTTGTAACCAATTTGTGGAGGATCCAATCACAGAAAATCATCCAGAGAACATGACCATTACGAATGTCGTAGATGTTAATATGATTGAAACAAAAAATTTAGAAATTTCAATTCAATAATCCAAACATTACGTTAAGCTTGCAGGAATTTTAACCACAATGGTTGAAAATTCGTGTGATTTGAATGAGCTATTGTCTCTTGATTGTAATATCCTCACCCCTATGTCCTTTTCCTTAATAGATTTTGAACTAGAAGAGTTCAACATGGGAGCATAAACAAAAAAATTATGAAGGTATGGGTTCTGATCAAAATAATACATAGTACATTCATAGTTCTATAATGGCTGGTGGTCAACGGAGGGTGGAGATCCACGAGGTCACACATCACGTAGATTGGATTCATGATTTCAATTATATATGAAAATAACGTTTTAAAAAATTTAGTGAATATTACAAACTGAATTCCCATTTTTAATTTTTTTTTGCAAATGTTATATTCAATAACTTTAGTTTCATCTTGCACCATACTTTCTCTATCCTTAAAGTTAAGGAGTTTTGTTATTGAAAATCCTAAAATAGAGCTTGGTCAAAGGAAAAATCCTTTCTAGAGCTAGTGGAGGAAAAATGGTCCCATATCAACTCGAGGTATCAAGTGTTGATGATCCATCGAATGGTCGAAAATCTAAAATTTATTAAGACTAAAGTTTCCATTTGGGCTTTGGAGCGAAGAAAATATTCCCATAGGGAGATTTGGGAGATAGAGAGGAACGATGAGGATCTATTTTTATCAGCTAAAGGGTTGCTAATTGATCATGAGAATTTATTGGTTAGGTCTCTGGAAGATAAGAAAGCTATGATTATGAAATAAGAAGACACGAATTATAGATTAAGGAGTACAGCCATATGGAGAACTAAGGGGGATCGAAACACTAAGTGTTTTCACCAATATGATAATCATATGAAGGGTCTTAATCATATATGGGGGATCACTTTTGATTAGAATAAATCTATGATTTTGTCCTTTGATGACCTCTTGAAGGAAGGAACTAGCTTCTTTGAAAAGTTGTATAATGGTTTTTCTACAAGCCTGAAGGCTCACATGAAGGTGCTTATGGGTTTACTTCTTTTTTTATTTGATTAGGAGCTAACACATGTCAACAATGTATTCTCTTTAAAGGAAATATATGACTCCCTCAATTTGATGCCTAGGGACAAGAGATCAAGGCTTGATGGGTGCTGCATGGATCTCTTTCTCTCTTTTTTTGAGCTAGTGGGTCTATATTTGGCCAAAGTTGTTGAAGAATACAGGATGAAAGCATTTATTATAGGGAATTGAAATTCAACATTTTTTGCTTTAATTCCTAAGGAGTTTAATCCTTCCTACTTTAATTATTTCCATCCGGCTTACCTGTGCAATGCCCTATATAAATTAATATTGAAGATTATTGCAAATCATTTAAAGGATGTCCTCTCCAAATTCATGTTTAATGAACAGGTGGGTTTCCTTAAGAATACGTGAATCTATGATGTAATTGGTATCACTTAGTACGTATTTCACTCCATTAAGAAAATAATCCTATCTAATGTTACTCTCAAATTAGATCTCAAAAACTCCTATGGCAAGGTTGACCGAGGCTTACTTAAACTAGTTCTTTAGCAAATTGGTCTTGACTTTTCATTTCTTTCTTGGAATATGGTCTGCTTAGGATCAACATATTTCACTATGATTACTAATCGAGTTCCCTCCCACTTTTCAAGAGCTTCTTGTGAATTAAGGTGGGGCTTCTCCCTAGCTCACCTCTACTTTCTATTGGTCATTAAAGGCCTGAACAGGTTCATCATTGAATCCATATCTATAAGTATTTTCAAAGGGTTTGAGGTTGCATAAAATTGTTTTACTTCACATCTCCTTTTTGTGGATAATGTCTTAATCTTTGGCTCAGTTTCCTTTATTGGAAACCATTGAGCACTACTGGGAGGGTGGGTGAATCAATAATGTGATTTATTACCAAATTTCACCAATTATTACTTCGTTTATTGAATCACATATGTTAACCAACAACACATGATATTATCTCATGCATATAAAGCATATAAGAAGTTAAAATAATATTGACCATGAGAGAAACAATGATCAACACATAAAAAACACATCCACATAAGAGACACAAGATATTTGGTGGAAAACCCTTTGCTGAGAAAAAAATCACCCTTTCTACTATTGCACTGCTCTAAATCTTCTATTAAGTACAATATGTCTTTGATGAAGACTCAACCTAATATACGATCAAATGAATTTGATCATCCTGGAGACTTGATTCTATTGATCATCTCATAAGACTATATTCTCCACACATTTATAGACTACAATCCATTGAAATCCACCATGATCAATTGATCCTCTCCCAAATCCGATTGGAGTATCCAACTACCATAGGATTGAGAAGCTATTGCTTTCACTGAAACTTTGCAATCACTACTCCACATCCATGAAGTCATTGCTCCTCTACTATATGCAAACCTACTTTCATCTATTTTCAAATTGGATCCCAAGACTTTATGCTCAAGCCAATTCATATTTCAATATTACCTCTAACAACAAGACATCATCATATTTATAAAGTAAAAATACCACAAACATATGTTCTCTCCAAACTAGCAAAATAGTTGTCATAGTAAAATTGAATACTATCAAACCCTCACATCAATATAATGTTGCATAGTAAAAATAACATCATAAGAAACTGTGGCTATGTTCAAAAGGCATTAGCAACTCCTGCAAAAACAAGTATGAGAGTCACCAATAAAAAACACTATCCAGTAGCTTACAAAAGCTCTCCAAACAATCTCTACTCTAGCAACATCAAATCTGATGTATTCTGCAACATGCTTCAGTTCTGCTCAGTGCTCACTATGCATCCTTCAAACAATGATATACTGAAGAATCTATCCTCACACCTTAGTCTGAAGCATATTTCCTCAATGCATCCTTCATTCAATCACTCACACACTGAACTAACTAAAAACAGGCTCCAAAATGATGAATATAAAACATGTAGGGTGAAATAGAGATTGGGGCTAGGATCAAGGTTGCAGAAATTGGACCAAATCAATCCACTAATACCACTACTTGGGCACTAAATGATTTCACATCATTGGAGTACTTTTTTAAACCAGTTCCGACCTTTACAACTTTTTTCAGAAGCATCTAGGATTTTCCTTGTTAATTTTCTTCCAATTTGCACAAGCAATGCGAAGAATATCTCGTGAAAATTCTCAGTCGCATGCATAACACTAGATTACCTCGACTGGAAGCTTCAGTCACTCCTATAAGCCTATCTTCTAGCGACTAGAGTCTTTCAACCACTCCCATAGGCTTGGCATCATGCGACTGGGGCTAACGATGAGGAAAAACATCAATTCTTCAGCTCAGAACCTTTGCCACCTATTAGATCACCTTCTATAGCATCTATACAAGCCTTCAAGCCTCTGACATAGCCTCTGACACATCTACAAGTGGATCAAACATGTATCCCTAGTGTCATTGCCAAATTAACCCGGACATCAATGAAAAAGGGTCAAATCCATGTGAATAGACAACAAGAATTGAAGCATAAATGATGAAACAATTGATCTCAAGATGAGTGAAAATTGATGTATGTCAACAAACGTCTATGTCTCTCCACATCAGTAGAAACAAGCAACAAATGAACGAATCATCATCCAGAGAATCATACTAACCATCAACCTCTAACAACAAGCATCAATATGCCAACATGAGGAAACCTTACAATCATGATATACAACATCATCATAATATGCAACCATGAGCAACATCAAGTATATGCAACAATATGCACATGAGCATTAATCCATCACTCTCCATAGCAACCACATTGCAGCAACCTCCAAACATCTCTGAATATGACATGATATGAATAACCCCAAATGTCATAGCATAATATGAGGCATACCATGAACATCTCTAAGTGGATCATAATGCCAACAATGATGGCTGAAGTAAACAAAACCAAATAGGTGCTCCCCCTAAACACATGCCATGTCCAACTTGTAGTGGTTTCTTCCACTGCAAGCAATGCTTCCTTGACACATAGAAGCGCCTTTTGGAGTGAGACTCCACATGACCATGACTCATATGACATATAAAATGATAAATAAATGGATGTAGCAGCAACATAAGACCTCATACATTCTCCCATATGACCATAACATGACCTCATGACTCATGACTATAAGACCCAAAAGATAGTACAATACAAGTACATGGCTTCATGAGCATTTTACATGAATATGTCAATAAATACATAGCTGCTATGATCATGCTCTAACAATGTAAACTTTGAAACGAGAACTAATATGATTACCCATTTCATTGAGGTACCAAAAAATTCAATTGATTTTGAAAAGTGGCAATGTAGAATGCACTTCTTTCTTCTTCTTCTTCTTCTGCTTTTCTTCTTTTCTTTTTTTCTTTTTCTTTTTTTTTTCGAATCATATTTTTGATACTTTAAATTTTCTTGTGTATCAAATATAAATATTTGTTTTTAAATGTTAGTGATTTTCATGTTGATTTTGAAAGTGTTGATGTAGCATCAACCTTTTTTTAGAGGCCTTATTTTTCACATTTTAAATTTTTTTATGTATTAAGTGAGGATATTTTTTTTAAATGTTATTATTTTTTGACAGTTTTAAAATTTTTTATGCCCAAAGTTTTTTGAAAATCATAATTACTTACAATTTTTCTAGTTGTCTTTTTTTTATTTTTTTTAAAATTTGTTTACTTAACAAAAAAATATACAGATATATAAAAAAAGACAAAAAAAACATGAAAAATGTGAAAAAATTGTGGTAACCATTAAAAAATTTCGAAAAAATAAAATTTAAAAAAACAAATAAAATGAAAAAATAGAAATTAAAAGAAAAAAAAATTAAAAAACTACTAAAATTAAAATTAAAAATATTTTAAGAAAAACTTAAAAAAATAAAAATATACTGAAATTAAAAAAAATAAAAGACGACAATTAAAATTTAAAAATATATATATAATTATATATATATATATATATATATATATATATATACAAACTACAAAAGAAAGAAAGAATATTATATATATATATATATATATATATAGTATATATTATATATATATATATATATAAACATTGGGAACTTTTAAAAAAAAATAATATTTTAGATTAAAAAAAAACATTTAAAATTTTTTAAAACTAAATATATTTCGACTTAAAAAAAAAAAAAACATATAAAATTTTTAACAAAATATATATTTTTGATAAAAAAAACTTTTACACCTTAGAATCAACCTGCCATCGCTCAGTTGCTCAGGTCGCGCCCCCACGGGTGGCCGGGCAGTGGCAGGTTGATTCAAAGAATCGATCTGCCACGACCGGCCACTCAGGTGCACCCCCACAGGTGGTCGGGCAGTGGCAGGTTGATTCTGGGAATTGACCTGCCACCATCCGGCGACTGCCTAACCACCCAAGTCATGCCCCCAGTGGTGGTCAGCGGTGGTAGGTTGATTCTGGGAATCGACCTGCCACTGCCTAGTCGCCTGCGGGGGCACGACCCTGGGCTGCGACGCAATTGCAGATCGATTCCGAGAATCGATCCGCCACTGCCCAGCTGCCGAGGAGGTGGCAGGTCGATTCCAAGAATCAACCTGCCACTGTTTGAGCGGCAGCAAGTCAATTCCCATAATCAACCTGCCACCCCCCAACCGTCCATGGGGGCGCGGCCCAGGCAATCGAGCGGTGGCAGGTCGATTCCCAGAATCAACCTGCCACCACTCATGCACTCGTGGGGGCACGACCTGGGCGGACGGGTGCTGGCAGGTCGATTTTGAGAATCAACTTGCTATCGCTCGGCCACCTGTGGGGGTGCAGCCCGGGCGGGTGGCAGGATTCCTGCCACCACCCGGGCACCTGTGAGGCTGCGACCCGTGTGATGACAGGGTAATTCTGAGAATTGACCTGCGACCGCCGGAACCGCACCCCCATAGGCGGCGGCAGGTCCCCCTGTGGGGGCAAGACTAGCGGGGCACAATTGTTTTTTTAATCAAAAAATATATTATTTTGTTAAAAATTTAAATGTTTTCTAAATCATTCAATATATATATATTTATATATATATATATATATATATATACTAATCTAAAATATATATTTTTATAAAAATTTAAATGTTTTTTTTTCTAAATCAAAAAATATCATATATATATTTGAAATCTTGAAAATTTTTTGGTATTTTTTTTGTTTTTTTTTTAATTTTGAAATATATATATATAACTATATATATATATATATATTATAATAGGCCAAATTTTTTTTATGGTTTACCAGATAAAAATAGATTAACATTTTTTTTAAAAATGTTTTTCTTATTAGTATTTTCTTTATATATTTTTTAATTATTACTTATTATTGAATATTATTATTTTTAACCATGTTTATAGTTATGATATTTTTATGTATTCTTTCTAATATTTACTTTGATTTTTTTTGCTTTTTAAATATATATTTTTATTTACATCTTTGGTTATAATCCTTTGATTTTAATTTCTTTAATTTTATGTTTTCATATTCTTTTGAAATTTTGTTTTTATTTTTAATTTTATGTTTTCATTATTCTTTTGAAATTTTAATTTTTTCCGATAAAATCTTTTATGCCATTATTTCAAAATGTTGAAAATTTACCTTAGGAAAAATACTTGTTATTGCAGCATCAACACTTTTCGTTTTAAGGGTGTTATTTGCATAATTTTTGCACAAAAAATTAGTTTTCACTACCATTTTTAAAACAATGCTGAAAATTTACCCCAAAAAAAAGTGTTATTCCAACATAAACACTTTTCATTTTTAGCACTATTTTTCATGTTTTTGAGGTTTTTTTGCTAACCTTCTCGTTTCAAAATTTACAATGTTGTCTATGGACCATTGACTCAAATACACAATACATCATGAATATTATATCATCATTAACCCATATACATCGCTTGAATATTATATCATCATTAACCCATATACATCGCTGCAAAATAAACGCATAATACTCCTATATAACAAACCTATCATCGTGATGAATCATCATACTAAACATGGATAGTCCATGTCACGTGTCATCTCTATACATGGATGGAGGAATGAGTACATTCAATACATGGATGCACATCTTTTCAACCAACTGTTAGTGGAAACCGAAAACATATGTATAGCTAAAAAATGTACTCCTTTCCATTCATGAAAACACACAAAAATATGTTGCAAATAACTAAGAGAAAACGATAAAAAAAAATATCCTAAATAATCTAGGAAAACATCATATCATGCATAGCTCTCCCTTATCTCAATATACTTCTAAGAGACAGATTGATCTTGTGGACCTAAATGTGTATGAAGCTCAAATGAACTCATCATATGTTGTTGCAATAATCTCATATTCATCAAATATCTTAATCAATTTTAATCAAAATATATATATATCCACAATTACAGCCATATTTCCTTAGCCCGCCATGCGAGTTTTCAGGATCTCGTTCAGCAACCTGTAATCTTGATACCAGGGAGGCCGTCGTTGAATTGGTCTCCAAGCTGATCGTTGCATGGGAGAAAAGTCATGACGGGCGCATGGGTTCACAAATATGATTGGAAAATGACCCGCTTCTTAATTTCCTATGAGGACTTACCTGTTCATATATGCAGGAATTAGTGTATGGAGGCCAAGAAAGCGCTTCTTTTACTCTCTTTTATTATTGTATGGTTGTCATGTTTTATGAGGCAGGGGAGGATGTTAGATGTTATGGCTTTTGCCAGCTGATTGGACAATGACTATTGTTTTTACTTACCCATAGTTTCTAGAGGTTTCTTTCAGTGGTTTTTCATTTATATAAAGAGTTCTCATGTTCACTTGGATCCGGAGTTAGAAAGAATGGAAGAACATGGTGCTAGTTTATTCACTCGACTGAATGGAAGAATATGGTGCTAGTTGCTTCACTCATTGGAATAGGTAACCTTGTATTCTAACTTATGATTTTTCAATTTTTATCTGTGGTTTAGATTCTAGGAACATCTACGGTATGTCTGATATAGCAGGTAGAATTGATAAAGGTTATAGTTTAGAGTATCTTTATGAAGTAGAGCTGTATGTTTCGTATTGTGAGAAGCTTGTTGTCATTTTAAAGCTATCTTGTTGAGTGAAAATTTAAATGCCGTTCATTAGTTTGGATTGAGGCACTCTTACCGTGAAGTTCTTTCGCTTTCTAAGCTTCCTCTATTTTGCTTAATCAATTGTGGTACTCTTAGTGAAACCCTTTCTCTTTCAACCTTCTTTTATTTTTTCTTACTAAACCTGATTTGCTAAGCATTGGTTTTTCTCTGAACTCACAAGTTGATCTCATCAAACAAGAAGAAGCTCCACACAACTTAAATTAATTTCCATTTTTTTATATCGAAAATTGGTGTAAAGTGTTGATAAGCTATTTTTATGGTGCATATTTTAGAAACAAAGAATATTTTAAAATCTGATAAACTCAATTGTTTAATTTTGTTTATATCTATCAAATTTTCATACTCAATTTATGTAAATTGCAAATTTTGAAAATATCCTCATGTAAATTGCAGATTTTGAAAATATCCTCAAATTTAATATTTAAGAGAGAAATCAAACAATTAACACCTCTCTTTCTCTTACCGGGCCATATCTGCTCTCAGATTGAGCTAGGCGCAATCAAAAATTAAATAATTGACGGTGCTTATGTCCTTCCTATTGCCAAATATTCAGAAAATCAACATTTACCTCAGATTTACGCAGTAACCTTTGTGGGCAGGTGAAGCTAAGTCTGTTTTCGATATATAGTCAAAGGTCCAACAAAAGACAAGCGACCAGGCGGGAGCCAGTAGAGCAGATCGTCAGGTGTGGAGTTGCAGAAGAGAATATATCTAAGATGGGTAGAGCTCCTTCCTGCTCAAAACAAGGGCTTAATCAGGGGCCCTGGAAGGCCGAGGAGGATATGATTCTGTGCGACTACATTCGAGTTCATGGCGCTGGAAGATGGAGAGATCTCCCCCAAAGAGCAGGTGAGTCCCAATAAACCTGCACTAGTACTGTATTGATACATTCTTAAATAGGTATTGATGGGTTAAATAAGCGGAGCGAATTTGTATTTGCAGGTCCTCAGCGCTGTGGAAAGAGTTGTAGATTGCGTTGGATAAATTATCTTCGCCCCCGACATTAAACGTGGTAATATTTCCATCGATGAGGAGGACATTATTATTCGGATGCATCGCCTTCATGGCAACAGGTATGTGGATTTATGCTGTGTAGACCGGAAATAATTATTGAGTTTTTTTTAAGAATGCTTTGAAATTTGATAAATATTAAAAATTACAGTAATAATAAAAAATAAAATATTTTTTACTTTTATTTCAGTATAAAATTTCATAACGATAAAAATAATTAATCGATCCATATATTTGCAAATCGAGATAGCTACAAACAGACGATCGAAATAAAAATGATTTAATCGATAAGAACTTTCAGAATGCTGATTTCTGACTACGTCATTACGAGTTCAGATCATTCCTTCAATTTTTTTACAAATCAAGAAATTGTGAATTCCTCCCAGTCATTTTGTAAACAACTTGTGGAGGATCCGATCGCAGAAAATCATCCAAAGCACAGAGCCGTTGCGAATCTGGGAGATGTTAATCTGCTTGAAACAGAAATTAATAATTTCAATTCAGCGGACCAGCAATCCTCACATTGCAATCAATTTGCAGGAAATCCAACCACAATGGCCGAAAGTTTATGTGATTTGAACGAGCTATTGTCCCCCCACTGTAATATGCTCGCTCCTGTGTCCTTTTCCTTGACAGATTTTGTGCTGGAAGAGTTCAACGTGGGAGCAGAAACGAGAAAGTATGGATGTATTGGTTCTGATCAAAACAATATGCAGTACTTGGACAGTTCTACAATCGCTGCTAATCAACGTAGGGTCGAGACCCACGCTACCGTACATCATGTAGATTGGGTTCATCAATTCGATTTTATATGAAAGATGCATTTTAAAAATTTGAGTCAATGTTGACGTCCCATTATCATGTGTTTGTCGTATTCAGTTTGTTTTCATAGCGTGCTCCTGTCCTGGAGTATTGGTAATGAAAATCAATTTCCTTTTTTTTTAATTTTGATTTGTATATTTTTTTTTAAATAAGATATACCAATTC
>APFE030577329.1:20329-62290 GCA_000404065.3 Pinus taeda | reverse complement strand
TGCGTACCCCGAGGAGCGCATCCTAAAACCCCAATGCCCCCAAAAAATCAAACTAAGGCTAAAGATCAAATTCTAAACGGATGAAATTGAAGAGGAAGATGTTGTGGATTACCTAGAAGTGACGGCGCTCGATTCCGACGGTCTTATTTTCCGCAAAGTCCATGGGACGTTTCTTGCCAAAAGCCCTTTTTTCTACCTCAACAGTAAAATGGTAAAAATGGCATGGTAAAAGGTCTTTTTATAGGTTTTTTGGATAAATAAATATTAAATTTGTTTATTTTTCACCATGGAAGGTCATTTTTCAATGTTTTTTTTTCCTATCTTAAACAGGTATGAGTAATGTGTCGTTTTTGTATAGGACAAAGGGATTTTTAGGGAAACTTGTCATTTTTCATGAACCAAACATCAGAGTCATCTTTTAAGCCCTTTTCTGACTCCTAAATAATGAAAAGATTGCTGAGCGTTTCTTTTACACTCGTTAAAATGGAATTAAAAGACGGTCCCCTTATAGCCCTTTTCTGACCGTAAAAACAGGAAAAGATTGCCGGATTTTTGTCGTTTCAAATTCGATATTGGAAATAAAACAACATGTCCTTGATCGCTTTTTACTTTTCGGGTCAAAGACACTAACTATGAAAATATCCTTGGTCGCAAGATCAAGCGGTTCTCCTAGGTATTATTTTATACTTTTTCGGGCTTAGGAAACACAAATTTACGAAAAAGTTCAATCTGGAGTCTTCTAAGTTTTTCAGACTCTCTAAATATGAAAAACGCCGAGTTTCTCCTATACTGGACTCGTTAAAATTTCACAGTAAAGGACCTGATCTATTACAAACAAGGAACGGACCACTCCTTCTTAGGGTTCGAATCAAAAACTAAGTTGGACTCATCCGAAGGATGAGCTTACAATCAAGCATATGTTAGCCTCCTCAAGCTTGTAAAAAATAAAGAGGTACTTGCCAGAAATGGTGGGGGAAAAGTGAGAAGAATGAGCCTATTTGATATCCTTTTGTTTCAGAAAAACCTTACTACCACTCTTGAACACGACACTTGTTCATTCACCTGGGTTGGGAAATCCTTTGCCTCACAGTTGACCAAATCATTGACATTCTTTAGCCGGGGTTATGGGAGTCGACTTTGAGTCATTCGTCGCCAAACCATCTGTTGTGTCGTTATGTGTTCAAGAGGTTTGTAAACAAAACATTCAACCACAAAATACCTATCATTCATTGCGTCATCATTGAGTCAGTCCTTGCAGCAATATTTCTTTAACTTGAACTATGATTTCGTGTTTTGGGCTTGCCTGCGACGGGTCACTTTCTATCGACATCAGCACATTATCTAGAGAGTTGACTTAGAAATCGTCAGTACCTTGGAGTCTGCATGCATCAATGGCAGGTTTCTCGCCTTTGATGTCAGTTTTCATCATTGACTTGCGATCGAAGGATTCCATTAATGTTCGACATCGACTCATTCATTCACATCTCATGGATTGTGCTGGGTACTTTGAGAACCATTGACATTACTGGTGATCTCTCTCATGCTTGTTAACAGTTTTCATCATTGACTGGTAATCAAGTGGTTTCTACCATGTTCGACATCGACTCATTTATCCACATGGCTAGAATCGTACCAATTCGGGAAGTAGAGATGAAGACCCTGGATCTAGTTTCCACCATCCAGGCTGCGAGGAGTTTTGTATTCATTATGTTGTAGACCAATCATAAACAGATGGCTGTGCCCATACTGTGTCTACACGAGTCTATGATTATGATCTATTATGAAATCATTCCGGTATCAGAGTAGTTAGTCCAATAGTTAAAGTTTTTGATCTGAGTATGGGAATGCCTACCTCAGCATGATATGATTTATACATGTATTTTGTGTTGAAAATTGCAGGTTCTGACCGGGCTCTCCACAAGATAATCCTCGAAATGATAAAGTACTTCACCCTTCCTATATGATATAAAACCCTTATCTATACAGGCTTCGTACTTTAGGGGGCAATCTGTTACACTGAAATTTGTCACCATGACTATCTGCAGTTAATATGGCTCCATCAATAGTCATATTATCCTCCTTGTCAAGCCTCATACCTTTGCCCTTCATGTCAAACTTCAAAAAGAGAGAAAGTCACTTAAAAACATGTTTATCTCTGGGTACGCAGGTTCTCTCTACCTTGCTTGCGTGTACGCACTCCAAACACACTGTACCTGGGTACTTGTACGCTTTGTAAGCCAAAGGTTAGGTGCGTACCCCTATAAAGGTCAAAAGGCGCGAGTTTCATCTTTAAAAAGTTACTTGTGGTCACTTCTAGAGCCTTCTAGAAGAGTGTTTGACGTGTATTGAGCGCCTCCAGATGGTTCATGCATCCCTATGATAGAGGAACTTATCCCATCAAGAGAGGAGCTACCCCATCCAAAAGAGGGAGTATCCCATTGATGTTGGAACTGATTAACTTCCTCTAGAATACTATAAATACAGGCCTTGGGCCAGAGGAGGGGAGGTTGAAAGCTGAACATTCTAAAGGGTAGATGCTGCTGGAATTAGGACTTCCATTGTGAAGCTTGTGAGGAGAGATTACAATCCTTTCTTGTTTCATTTGGAAGTGGGTGAGCTTGTCAAAGTAGAGGAAATCTCTTGCTGGACCCTGGGAGGAGCTTGCACAACACCAAGGCTCAGGTTGTAATGGTTCCTTTTTTGTTTCCTTAATACAAATAAGTCCATTCTTCTCAATGATTTGTTGTTAATGAATTATTTCATGTACTCCTTGGTCTATATGATGAATATGCTTTGTTTTATGAAATATTCAGGTGTTATGTAATCGTTTGACTGTTAGTGTATGCAGGTCTTAAAGTGAAGGAGGAGCTCATCTGGATCAGCAAGGCTGGACTGCTACAACAAGCGTTGGATTTGAGGTAGGATCGAACAACACTTGGTTTCTCATAGAATAATGTATGTTTAGAGAAGGATTTCTCTTGTTTTTCTTTTTTGTCACTAGAGAGTCTTAGACTCCTAGGGAGGTTAGGTTTGTCTGCAAAAATAACTCTTTCTGCATGACACTAACACAAGATTTATGTCAGATACCAGAAAAAACCCCCACAATGGGGAAATGAAACCAAATTCTTCTTCTTAGATATTCATCAAATGTTTGGTTGAGATACAATGTACAAATATCATGAGACATAAGTCTTTCATCATCAATCACATTAGGCCTTAGGGCCAATCCCAGATCATACTAGATCCTCATATGATGACAACCAACAAGTACATCAAAGAGGTAGTTACAATCTCCTCAAAGTTGCCCCCTTTATTTATGTAATAAACCTAATAGGGTGGAGTCATAGTCATAATTAGTTAAGGAGTCAATAAAGCCCGTATTAATAATTGTAAGTGGTTGACCCACATTTAAGAAAGGGACCATAGTTAGTTGCAATGGGCCATAATTAATAAATAAAGTGGTTAACCCTTGTTATGCAAAGGACCACTAGTCGTTAGGTTGTTGAAGGTCTTTAGCTATAAATAGTTGTAGTTAGAAGGGAAATATCATGGAGTCTTATTTTGTAATCGAGCTCTGCTCTGCTAGAGGTTTCCCCTTCGAAGAGGCAAGTGAACATTGCTTTTATCTCGGAATAATAAAATACTTGCTGTTTTTCTCATTTTATTCTTTGTTATGGGTTGTATTTCTTTGCATATTTGGTATTATGGAATTTCTCGTAGGTCAAGAGCATAACAATAACAACTGGGAAGTACATCAAAGAGGTAATTACAATCTCCTCAAAGTTTCCTCCACATTATTTTTATGCACACATCTTGGTCATAAAGGCATTATCACATCTGTTATAGAGAACAACCACACATCTTAGTCATAGAGGCACTTCCATACATTAAAGTGTCACTGCCATATACCAAAGTTCACTATCATGTCAAGGTCTCTTTCCATACAACAAGATCACTCCCATACAACAAGGTCACAAGGACATTTCCACCAGAACAATTACCATTATCATTGTGATCAACAACACTGTATACATACTGTTATCATTGTCATCAGGATTAATGTTTTCACTCAAGGTCACTTCTTCCATATATCATTAGCTATACTGTCATTAGGATTTCCATAACCATAAGTAACATTGCCATCATATACAACTTATATATCCAAAAGTATCTTGTCAAAAGATAATATCATAAGCATAGGCAATCATTGTCATGGAATCACTGTCATAGATCTTGTCCTTCATCATTGTCAATGTCATAGTTATCGGTGCAATCATCACAACCACATAACATTTTTAGGAGAACAAATAATATTTCCAAATATCAAGTCCATTCATCATTGTCAAGAGAGCAATTATTACAACCATAGGTCATAGACATTATAAGGACAAATGTGAGCCACTGTGAGTCACAGAGAAAAATGTGCAAGCCTTGGTAATATATGTGAGCCACGGAGAAGTACATAAGCCACAAAGAAATACATGCAAGTCACATAGAAGGAAAGCACCACTGAAAAATTATATGACCCACATAGATTTAATGTGAACTATAGAGATATAATGAAAGTCATAGAGATATAGTATGAGCCACAAAGATTGTAATGTGAGCCACAGAGAAATAGTGCAAGCCACAAAAATGAATGTGTCATAGAAATATAATACAAGTCCCAGGAATATAAATGTGAGCTACATGAATATAAATGTGAGTCATAGAAATAGAATAAAAGTCATAGGAATATAAATGCGAGCTAAATGTGAGTCACAAGAACATAATACGATCCTCGAGAATATAAATGTGAGCTAAATAAATATAATGCAAACCATATAAATATAATGTGAACCATATAGGTCCACAGGGTCTTAGATAGACAGTGAGAGGGTGTTCTGTTAAGGCACCCCTTGATGTGAAGTCATTGGTTCAATTCCCTTCCCGATTGAGGTGATATATTGGACATGTTGAAGATATAGTCTTGCCAAGCTTACAAAAAAAAAAAAAAACTGAACCATAGAGAAGCAATGTGAACCAAAAGAATAGATGCAAGCCACATAAAACAAATGGGAGCCACAGTAATAGATGCGAACCACAAAAAGGCAATACAAGCCACTGAGAAAGATGCGGACCACAAATTCAAGCCATAAAAATTGTGAGCTATCACAGGGATTGAAATTCGTTGTCCTAAAGTGCCTCAAATAACGTGTGTCTTTTTAGCCACTAATTTATGGACAAGGATCAATGCATGTTCTGCATTAAATTCTATCCATCAGGAGGAACTTTTGAAGAGAAAAGATCTTTAAAATTTCTCAAGCTGTCCAAAAAATTCATCTCCTCCTAGAGGTTTCCTTGTTTCTTCAAATAACAGAGTTTATGGAGATCAAATCTCCACTCTTCGCTCTTAGATTCTTGGCATTTCTCGACCTGCTGAGATTCTTGGTGTTTCTCAACCTGCTAAAAGGGATTAGTCTGCCCTAGATCACGATTTCAATGTTCTGGGTCATCTCTTCTTTCCACATCAAGGCTTCTTAGAGGTTGGTTCTATTGTTGATCCGTCGAATTTTGGACATTTAGAGATTCTGTCTCATGCTCATCTCAACTCTATCTCTAAATTTGTTTCTTCCAGATCGGATCTCACTGTCAGCATGGATCCAGCCCATGCTAACTCTTCCTCTATTCCAAATCTATGGAACTCTCTTCCCTCCATCGCCATGTCCTCACTCGTTTATTGTTATCCTTCCTCTTCCACTATATCTCCCAGCAATTGTTGCTCCATGAGAAGCTTAGATTAGATGTGATCAAACTGCTTTTATGATAGATAAGTCATTCATATTTATAATCTTTTATGGTGGTTAATGTATTGAGGAATCAAGCCGACTAGAGATATTGGAGGGAAATACTTAAATTCAAATTCAAATATATTTTGTTTAATGATTTCTTTCCCAAATTTGTGTCACATTAAATAATAATTTTCTTTTCTCCAATTGAATTCTTTTGGGGGAAGATAATTTCATTTTGGGTAGATGGGTTCCTATGGGGAAATACCTCACATAGTTGCTCCAAATTTCAACAAGAATGCAATATCTTCTAGGCTATTGGCAACCGAGAAATATAACAAATCTCCTAGTGATGGGTTGTGATGCTTAACTTGAAATGTCGTGAGAAAATTTACCATGCAGGGATCCAAACACACTCCAAAACTCATCACTTTTAGCAAAATATGAAATCTAATTCCACATCAATTTGAAAGTATTAGTTTGGTCAAATCATCAATCAACAAATTCGACAAACACTAGAGATGAAAGTTGGTGATATGATCTATTGGATCTTCACCAGATTCCACTAAAAAATTCAGAATCTCTGATGGAAGTGTGGTTCGCACTAAGGGCCAATTCTCAGCATAACACATTAAATCACTTGTTAACATCAAAAGGTTTTGAAAATTAGAGGCTACTAGAAAATGTAAACATGGTTGAGCCATAGGGTTCCAAGCCCCAAGAGGAGTACCTCTTGATGGATTAAAAATAAAAAAAAATAACATGATTTTTGGCAAGCATGACATTGCCAATGATTATTCATAGAAGGGACTAAATTTAAATTAAATGCTTGACTCCTGAGACCAAAAGAAGGGAAAACTCCACTAATGGGATTCAAAAAATACTAATATGGTTTGTAACTTGCCGACATTCCATAAGAAGGATCTCCATGGAGAGGATTCCAAAATCTAGTGAATGAGATGGAGCCCATCGACATCCCATAGGGAGGGAAGATATTGATCCCTTGCTTACCAAATATTGAAGATGGGATGTTTCCCAACAACCCACTAGAAGGTGGAAACAATCCACTTATCTACCTTGCAAACTGTTGAAAACTATTTGACCCCATAGAAAAAATGGGAAATGGGAAAGGCCCACATCCTAGTGAAGGACTTGAATTAGAAACATGTCCTCCAATAAATAGGAAACCCTATTTGGGAGTTGAAGAACTTGTCCTGTTAGACATGTAGGAGGGGAAGATTTTGGAAGACATAGATAAGATTGTAGGAATGTTGACCAACGACATCCCAAAAATAAGTGAACAAACATAAGAAGGAGAAGGTTGGATGCCTCCACTCCGGTAAAGGGTATAGGAAGGGACAACAACTATGGAAATTGAAGTAGGCATACAAATAGTGGAGAAAGGAGGGTAAATTCCGCTTTATCAACAATAGAAGATGGGGTGTGAATGACCCCAGTTCCAACAATAGTGTTAGTGCTAATTACATTGGACATTTTGAAAAAAGGAGAGGATAAAGGAGCACCCTAAACAATATGTCCTATAAAGGATACAACCAAAGGACCATTCCTTGGGAAGGAATTGGCATTAATGCTAGAAATATCCAAGATATATTTGGCCCCAACCTAATCTAAACTTCCCTATGAGCCTGACTAAAACAAAGTTTGAATAGAGACACAACCACTAAGATCATGAAGAAACCCCTAAGTTGTGATTTCCTCCTCTGATGGTGATACCTCATGGGGAGGATGCACTTCCTAAAAGTATATTCTAGTTAGCTTTGGTGAGCTAGTATCGCTTAACTTATTTCTTTGAGGCGAGGGCTTTGCACTCTCAGGAGAAAGTTAAAGCCTTCTTAATCAACTATTTGATCTCTCAACCAACTTGAAAATGTGAAATCGAAATGACACCAAATACCATTAGGCAAGTTAGGAGCAAAGATGATTCAAGTACAAAATCTCAAAGCAATAGACAATTAAAAAAATCCCTAATATTTCAACTTTGTGTGATTAGGTTCAAATACCAAAATACATAAAAGTGGATATTAGGGAATTCCAAAGGCAAACTCTGAATGATAAGGCCCGAGTCCTATCAACAAATGTAAGAGAAGTAGTTATCATGACCTCCTGATATAGCCTTTACCAGTGCAAGTACCCTTGCTTCGCGGGGAACCCTTCAAGAACACTATCATAGTAGTACAATGTCTACCTCAGGTACCATAGTTATGCCCCCCATGGCCCCCTTGGTGGTACCTAAGAAAAACAACTAAATTTCTAGGTCATAGTTAGCATTCTAGGGGGGCAATTGTGGGCAAGTGTTCATACAAGTTGGAGATGGGTTATCTCTCTTCCCTTATATTCACATGACCTAGTGCTTGACTCCTATGTCAAAGGAGTTTTCCCGAAAACCTATATGATACTGGAATCTACACTTGTTATTCAACTTATATGTTTAATTTCGAGTGTCCTTGGCGATTTAAATCTCCACACTTATTCCAAGGCCCTAAATTGAAATAGACTAGTTGGTTTGCCATGACAAAAGAAAAAGTGTAGTATATTTTATATTAAGCATTCATTTTACTTTTTTGTAACTTACTCAGTTACTCAGGTAATGGAATGCAAATTATGATGTTTTCGACCTAACATAAGGAAATTGAGATAAGAAAATTCTAACTATATGCATGCTCAAGTTATTCTTTCTTCAAATCAAAAGATTGTTTTTCTATTCAATAATGCAACTTCTATGAACTACAATGCTATTTTTATTTTTGCTTTTCCTTTCAATGCAAATAAAGACAACTTTTTGCAAAATTTCAAAATAAGCTATTTCATAATATGATTGAAGACACTACACAATCCAACTTTCCCTAATGCAACTAATAAAAAGAAAAATGCAAGAAATGCAATAAACACAAAAGTTGCAATCCATGCAATTAGATGTAATAAATGGAACAAGATGCAAGAACTGCAACAAGATGCAATAAATGCAATGTTATGGCAAATGTTATGGAGATTAAGGAAAATCTAAACTATTGATACAAGGCAGATGTTAAAAATGCAGACAATCAAACCAAAACAACTCTAATGTACATAAAGAAGCACACAAAGTAACTTTCAGATGCAATGGAATGAAAGATGCTTGCTCAGTTTCTCTTTTTATTTTCTTTTATTTTTAATTCAACTTTCAATGAACTAAATGCACGGAAGAAACTACAAAAACATGGATAAAATATTTTTATTTTTTCAAACTGTAAAAAAAACAACTCCAAAATAAAAACAAAGAAGCACAAGCCAAACCAACAACTAGGTAAACAAAAGATCAGATATGACACCCTGACTATAGATAAACAAAGATAACTAGAGACAAAAAATGACCAAAATGAAAGCCAAGGCCACTATAAATCAATAAATAATCCCAAGGAAGTAATAAAAACCCTGAGGGGTACCAAAAGCCCAAGACCTAGGCTGCTACATAAGAAACTTGTATAAACAAAGACGAAAAATAAAAGAACATCTCTTTATACAATAGTAAATCATAATCTCATACATAAAAAGACCAAACAATAAAGAGAACCTTCCCAAAAATCCCTTGAGCAAGATGGAAAGTGAAGAAACTTTTCACTTTTAGAAGGGATACATAACTTTTTCCAAAGAAAAGCACATGCATACACAACTGTAACTGAACCAATTGCATATATACATGACTGTGTTCAAAGAAATTTACATATACATATTGTAAAAGGACAAATAAAAAAGGGAAATCCTAGATATGAAAGATTAGGTTGTACTAGAGACTAAAGCAAATTGTAAATTACTGATAAATAAAAAATAAAACAACAAAAAGGCCATGGGACTTCCAAATAACCTTAAGAGAGAAACTATATGGAGTTTCGCTCCAATGCAGTTCCCAATTATGTTAAGAGAAAATTTCCCCTAAGGTTAGGGTTGGAAACCTTAGTAGAGTGAATGAAAGATATCCAACATACATGCCCAAAAATACATGCAATAAAGAAAATATAAGATCTACAAGGTAGATGACCTACTTTAGTTAGTTGTTTGAAGCATATTATGAAGCCTTTTCCTCTTCTCTTGATCTCGACCTTCAAACCCGTAATCAAAACAAAAATAAAATAAAAAGATAAAGAGAGATCAAAGCATACATGTATATAAAATGTTAGTATAATCAAATTTCAATGCATAAATTGCAACATGAAGATAAGTTCCTTTATTCATATAGTAGTAGCAATATATTAGATATAGATATCTTATCCTCACCATATGGACTACATGAAACCATCCTCTAGATTCCTTTTAACTGAGCCTCTGAATGTCTCCTCCTATAGTGTTTTGCTCCTAAAATGATGAAGAATCAACATAATACAAGGGAGAGATGACGAAGAAAAATATTCTAAGGTTTCCTGAGAGGGGGAAAGATTAAAAGCACATGGAGAGAGACTTGGATCTTAAGGAATTTTTCCACAATCAAGTTGTAATAATAGGAAATGGATTTTCCCATACTAAAGGCATCATTATATACCACCAAAAATTTGTTTGGGTGGTTAGATATGGGGCTATAGCACGTGACTTTAGTCAAACTTGTAAACCTTACCAAAAAAATCATGAATGCTCAAATATATATATATTTTTTGGTGCATTTTGTAGGCATACATAGTTTTTTTGAGGAGACTCATGGGCCTACATGATTTACTTTAAGGAGGGTTGCGAACATATGCTAGATGCTAGAGAAAGAAGAGCATATGGAAATTTAAAAAGGACATTTTAATAACTTTTTAGGAAACATCAAGTCTACCATAAGGAAAACAAATGATAAAATAGCAAAAATTCATATTAAGATAAGATGTGGCAAAAGATGCTATAACAAAAGCTTAGGGTTGCACTTAAATACCAAATGTTATGAAAATTACACCTTAAAAATGAGAAGAAAGCAATAATTACAATCCATTTTAAGGGGAAAACCTCATTTTATAATGAATACAATGTACAAGATAATATTTGATGATCCTAAGACTAGGTCTCCCTTGTGTGTGTGTGTTTATAGGAGAAAAAGGGTACAATTGAAATAAAATGGGACCATGAATGGTTCTATCCATTGCCTAATATAACAATTAAACTAATAATGAATGTTTATTAGGGGAGGAAAGCAATCAACATATAGAGAGGAGTAGGAGGCAATAGGGTTTCTAATAATTCGGCTCAGTTTGGTCATGTTAGAGTTGGGGGGTGGGGAGGGGGAGGGGCTTTGAGGCCTCCTCCTTTCGGGACATAGTGACGGGGAAGGGAAGGGAACTTGATGCGTTGTTCTTTACCAAGCTTATGACCCGTAATGCCTTCAACTCATCCAGAAAACCCAGAGCAACCGACTTGGGTAAAAAGGAAACAGGAGAAACCTCAAAAGGAGCCTTGAATTCACAAGGAAGAGCTGAGGTAAGAGCCGACTAGTCTATTATTGAATAAATTCAGAGGCATCAAACAAAGACCAACAACAACTGCAAACCCAAGGAAAAAAAATACCACTGTTGGATATTCAAGTGATCCGAATTTAAACAGGAACATAAAAATCTATAGATATAGCCATAAATACAGAAATGAAATAGAAATAACACTATCTTTCATTAATATCAAATAATGAAATATGCTTACAAACATAATGGAAATGAGACTAGCTCGAGCGATGGTAGCTTATCTTTAAGAAGAGATGTGGTGGATACATGCCTCTAAACTAAGTTACAACGAGGCTCAAGGGCCTTTAAAAAAATTATTCAAAAATAAGAGAAAACCCTGAACAACCAAAACCCTAACACGAGGAGATGAGTTTATGGGCCCCGTTGGGGTTAGTTGGACAACCAATTTCCCAGGGTCGTAACTTGGTCATATTATCTCTGTTTGACGCACATGATACGTCGTTGGAAAGATCTCTCCAAGGAATACAACAAAAAACATGATTGCAAAGAAAATACTTGGAGGAATATTGCCAAAAAAAGTCATTTAGGGCCTCAAAATGGCTCCAGAATTTCAGGACTCGAAAAACTGCCAAAAATAGTAAATTGTGCTACAATTAAGGAAACTGAAAAAACTGAAAGAAACAATGGTGGGGATGCATGTGGAATAGGTTGGTGGACACCAATATCCACCTAGATCATCAAGACCTAAACGTTGCAACATATAGATACTTCATGCAGGAGCATGCCATCATCTATAAGTCCATGGGGATATGGTCGACAGAAAAAGCTTTGAACTGGTGGATTCAAAACAAATGGTGCAAAAAAGGAGAGATATGACTACAATTAGGGTCTAAAGGTTTCTTTAGATTCATATTCAACCTCTTGGAAGACCGAGACCATATTTTCGAAGGAAGCCCATATTTCTTCAATTCAGCGGGCCTTTACATGAGGTATTGAAAGGAAAACTTCACTCCTAAAAAGGAGGACTTCACTAGGGTCCCTATATGTTTCATAATATAATCAATACCCACAGACTATTTGTCACCCTATGTGTTAGAAGGAATAGGAAATCAGCCGGGAGAATACATTAAAATGTTAGAGGGTACCAGGAATGGATACTACATCTCATATGTAAGAATTTGTGTCTACATGGATGTCTCGGGGGTGTTACCAAAGGCCATCAAGCTAGTTTTCCAAGATGAAGTATGGATCTAGAATATAAAATATGAGCACATACCCTTTAGATGCAGAAAATGCCATAAGCATGGGCACCTATTAAGAGACTGCCCACAGAACAACTTGCAACAAACCAACACACAAGCACAAAAGAAGGTAGATGAACAAGGCTAAAACAAGGTTAGACCAAAAATAGAAACAACAGGAAGAATCAAGGAAAACAAGAACCAACAATTAACCAACAAGAACAAGTTCGAAGCCCTACAAGAAGAATAAGAAGAAGCAACCTCAGATGAACATGCTAAGGAAGGAAGCAAAACGCCAATCCAAAACTCAACAGTTCAAAATGAAATTCCACAAGAGAACTTTGGACACTGCCATAATGAGAATAGCCAGACCTTAGAAGACACTGATATGGATTTGGTGATGTCAAAAACTCAGCTGAAGACCATGCAATAGAAGAAGCTCTTGAAGGCGTGGACCTCAAGTCAATAGTAGAGGAATGGGAAAAAGGTGGCTTGCCTGCCATACTCGAGGAGTATATCCAAAAAATAGAAGGACCATACTTGTTAAAAGAGGAATTAAAAAAGTCACAATTAGGACACCCACAAAATATATGGCTTTTAAAGGAATTTTATCAAATATCACAACAAATCAGTATAACCCCAAAGTTCCAAGCCAAAAGAGAGGGAGGAAAACCATAGGCCAACTCCTCTAGGAGATATGAACATGATTAGTCAATGAGGGCAAGGTAAGAGCTCTCACTCTAAACCCCCATAGTTCTCAATGAATTGCATCTCTTGGAACATCATAGGCTTAAAAAACCCTAGAAAAAAGGCTCATAAAACACAGAATAACAGTCGACAAACCAGACATAATACTCCTCCAGGAGACTAAGCTTGCAATGGAGAACATGACCATGCAAAAGGAATGTTGCAAAGGCTATAGCTCTTTAGCCAATCCAACTTTTGGTACTATAGGTGGGAAATTGATACTATGGAGGAGTTTTCAATACAATTTTAACTTCTTTAGTGACAACCATAATCTCAATCACCATGGTCCTCAATATCATAGGCACCACTGAAACCATTTGTGTAACCAACATCTATGCACCCCACAGGGTGGAAGAGAGGGTTTAGATGTTATCCTCGGTTATGAGAACCCTTTACATCATACCTCATCCCTTCAAAATCATAGGAGGAGACTTCAACATGGTCCTTAAGAAAGGAGGTCTTCGAAACTGGACATGGACTTGGAAATATTCCAAGAAACGATTGACAAAGTGGGACTAATTTACATTTCAACAATGAACTATACCTACACCTGGAACACCAGAAGAAGTGGGGATCAACAAATCGCCTCAAGGCTTGATAGATTTATGATATCAGAAGCCATCAATTTTACCTCTTTGAAAACCGAATGCCAAACTTTACCCCAAACAGGTTCAGATCACTAGCCAATAGCTCTAAGGTTGCATATTACCTCAACCCCTAAAAATCAGCCCTTTCGATTTGAATCCTTTTGGATAGAGAATATAGAATTCCTAAGAAACATGAATAATTGATGGGAAAGCTCTCCACCTTAGACTGTCACTAGAATGTACCAATTCCAACAAAAAATGAAGCATATAGAAAACACAACCAAAATTTGGAACAAATAAGTTTTTGACAACATTATCAAGGACAAAAAGGGGCTGGAGCAAAACATGGAAGAACTTCAACAATAAATCTTGCTTCATGGTACTACGGACCAGATGAAAGAAGAGGAAATGAACCTCCACAAAAAATAGGAAGACAGATCAAAGCAGGAGGAAAAACTATGGCAGCAAAAATCTTGAATCTTCTAGCTCCAGTGTGGGGAAAGGAACTCCTCCTTCTTCCATAACTTCATGGTTCAACACCAGAGGAATAACAGAATCCTCAACCCAAGAACTGATGATGGGAGAAATGTTAACTCCCATGAAGAAATTTCGAGTGAGTTAAATGATTTTTATGGCAAGCTCTTGGAGGAAATTAACCTTAGGTAGACAGATCCCAAGCCACAAGGGATATTACTAAAAACATTCCCACCATCCTAAACCAGGACCACAAAAAATTCTCCTTGGGGAAGTATCAATGCAGGAATTTGAGGAGGCGGTAATGGCCATGCCCAATGGAAAATCTCCTAAACCTGATGGTTTCACCATTGATTTTTTAAAAAGCTATTGGTCTTTCATAAAAGATGAAGTTCATGCCCTAGTGGAGGACTTGAGGATCAACAAAAAAGTGCTGCGATCTATGAACTCCACCTTCCTCACTCTCATCCCGAAGAAGGAGGGAGAGGATTCTCTGGATCGATTCCGACCTGTTTCCCTTTGCAATGTAATTTATAAAATCAACTCCAAGGTTTTGGAATATAGGATCAAGACTATTCTTCTCCTATTTATCTTGACCAATTATCCAGGGTATGATGAGGGCAGAAAGATCATGGATAACATTATCCCATCACATGAAATGATACACTCACTCAAGACCTTAGAAATCCTAGCATGATGATGCAATTGGTATGTCGATAGCCTTCAACAAACTCATATGGGAATATATGCATGAAGTCTTAGCTGCCTTTCGCTTCCACCAAGATTGCATAAACTAGATTATAGATCTGGTCTCGGGAGCCTTCTTTTCTATCTTGGTCAATGGTTCACCTTCCAAGACTTTCTGTTCCTCTAGAGGTATAAAGCACGAAGACCCTTTGTCCCCCTTCCTTTTTGTCATTATGGCCAAAGGCTTAAGTAGAACCCTCTAGGCTACCGACAACAACAACGCACTCATTGGCCTCAAGCCTCACATATCTACCCCAACTTCCATCCATCAACAATTGGTTGATGACACTCTCTTTATGGGAATCCCAATAATTATTGAAGTAACTGCCTTCAAGTGCATCCTCAACTGCTTTTCTGAAGCTTATGGAACCTCCATCAACCTTGAGAAATCCAAGATATTCTTATTTAATACACCCCTATCCATTCAAAGAAACATCACTAGAATTCTTGGTTTTCATAGGTGCTCGCTCCCCTTAAAATACCTAGGGGCCGCCCTCACTAATAAATCCTACAAAAAATCTACTTGGGAAGACCTCCTTAATAGGCTGTGCAAAAAACTTTCCAACCTGACCTTTCACTCTCTCAATCTGGCACATATACTAGTCCTTGTAAAATTTGTTTTGCAAGCCATGGCCCTGTATCCTTTTTCAGCCCTGGCTGCCCCTAAGTTAGTAACTAACTCCATTCGAAGCATCCAACATAACTTCTTATGGAGAGGTTTAGATACGAATAAAAAATGGGCCCTAGTTGCTTAGGATCAGGTTTGCAAGTCTAAGAATGCTAGAGGGCTTGGTCTAAGAGACCTAAAACTTCTAGGGAAAGCCCCAAGGGCTAAAACATTGTAGAGATGGCTGGACAACATGTTCACACCATGGGGTCTTCTTTGGAAAGCAAAGTACACACCTAAAAACTCCAACGAAGATCTCATTAGGCTCATAGGAAATATCAATGGATTGGCCATATGAAGCCATGCATGGAAAAACAAAACCATCATACAATAACACAACTTCTGGGAAACATGCAATGGGGAAAGAGCCCTCTTTTTAGAAGATTTCTGGCAGCAATTAACGGTCCTGGGAAGAGATCAACATGCCTTTATTCAAAGGTCCATGCAAGCTAAATGGAAACTTCATGTAGCACACTACTGGAAGCCTAGAATGTTGGATGCTAGGGAGAGAGAATGGTTGGATGCTCAGGAGTGGGCGCCCCTGCCTAAAAATCTAAATTGGGATGCCTTTTCTTGAACCATCCAAGAATAGAAAATTCAGATAGATCGGGAGAAGACAAGCTATGATGGGGCAAGAACTCAGTCGAGCTCGTCAGTTTCAAGGAGGCCTATGGCTACATAGCCAATCACGATCAACTTCGACAACATCAAAAATGGAAAATTCTATGGGAGAGACAACTATGGAAAAAAATTACCATGTTTTTATGACTAGTCATGTAGGGGAAAATTATTACATGGGACAATCTTGAAAGAAGAGGTTTTATGGGTCCTTCGATATGTCCTCTTTGTGAATCACAAGATGAGACCATCAACCATCTCCTGAACACTTGCAACTACACTAACAAGATATGGGAATGAGCTACTGAGGTTTTCAAAACTATAGACAAAGAAAAAGCTTCCATTCACACTACTCTAAAAAATTGGCGATCTAATATATCCTCCTATCTTGTGGTAAACAGGGCATGAAATATTTTACCTGGAACCATCTGTTGGACCATATGGAAAGAACACAATTCTAGAACCTTCAAATATGACAAAAAGTAGGAGGAAAGCCTCCTTATCTCCATCAAGCAAGTCGTTCATGAAACTATCGCCATCTCCAAAATTCCCAGCTTCACTGGCCCCCCTCAACCCACAGATCAACAAATTTTACTCCTTTGGGCCCTGCATTTTCCATCTCTGGCCAACCCCAACCCTTCTAATGTTAACCCTTAAGCCCCTTGTCAATGGTCCCCCCTAACAAAAATATGTTGAAACTGAATTATGATGGTGCAGCCAAAGGCAACCCCGGGGTAGCGGATTTGGAGGTGTTTTCAGGAACGTTGCTCGGGAAATCCTATGGGTTTATGCTGGGGATCTAGGTATCACCACTAACAATGTAACAGAACATCAGGTGATGGAACATGGTTTATCCATTTCCAAAGAGCAAGGCTTATGCCCCCTGATCGTTGAAGGCAACTCGACGTTGGCAACCTTGACTGGTCGCAAACTCCAACAAGGTACTACCGTGATTAAGGTAATAGAGAATAGGAGGTTGATCAAAACACTCCACCATATTAGCCAACACATTAATGATCTTAGTGGGCTCCATTTCTAGGTTGTCAGACAGAAGGCGAGTAGTTTGGCTGACATACTCGCCAATGAGGGCACAAATGGAAACTACAAGTTGTGTTCCCTTGCATGGAAGGACCTGGAGGAAGCTCCCCTCATTAAAGAGTGTGAGCATGTAAATGCCAAGGACAACGTTGTACATGATAATCATAACTCTGCAGGAGTATAATGGATCTCATAGGCCCCAATGATATATTCTCCTTAAATCCATTATCATGAAATACATCCCTAACATCAACTCCAACTATTCACTTTTGGGATTGAAAATCCTGATCATAACGCTGATCTCCAATCGCCGCCACTCTAACCCGAGATCCACTAAAATCCTTCACACCATTATGAATGCTCTGTACTTAGCAATGACCATACTTAATGGCTTAATTATAGCCACTTTCATGCTCAAACTCCCCAAAACCTGACTTACCTATGAATACCTTGATCCCCAGGCTCATATTCATCACTCTTTACACCCCTGCACCTCTACAAATCTCTCACCCCCATCCTCTACTCTAATCCATGTAGGTCATATCTTTGAATCCCCTTCCTTTAGCATGGCCCCTTGTCGTTGCTTGACTCCTTCCCCCCAAAGAGGTAGGGGTAGAACCAATGAGTGTTGGAATCAACCCAACATGCAACTGAGAAATCGTTCTGAAATGTCAGCTAGGAGAGTGGCGATCAATTACAAAAGTTTGATCTCTCCGTATACTTGCAAGAATATTCAAGATCTAGAACTCTAATCCAAGAACATTCGCCACCGTATCAATAATGAGGATGTTGACATCCAATTCAAGTGGATTCCTAACCCCGGTTTCACCAGGCCCAGGGAGAACCTTTATAACCATACAACTGAAATCTATTGGCAACTCAAAACCATGGTTGGACTGGCTATGTAGGAGCAAAGTGAGAACACAAAATCCCTGGAGGATAAGCTAGACATGTTGAATGACAAGTTCACTGCTTATGTGGGCACTGTTCACCATAGACACTTTGTTACTAAGGACTCACCTCACTATGCTCTGCTGAAGTACCATATGGGAAACCTTGCAAGTGAGCGAAGGTGACACGCTGAGTATCAAGCGTGAGATAGGAGGAGTGTTCACGAGTCACTAGATGTCCGAGGAAGTCCCAACTGACAACACTAAAAAAAAGCCAATTAGGTTGGAAGAAGACCCCTCAGAGTAATAAAGTCTAATGAACTGTGTCTATCTCCTGTTATGGATATACGCCCTATGGGCTTTCTCTCTATGGTTTTGGCCTGTGTCTAGAAAAACCAATGTAAATTTTGTTACTTATGTTAATTTTCAAACTGCTACCAATGCTATAAATTTTGTAACCAGGCATACAGAAAACCTGGAAGAGCAAAAAAATTATCAAACCGCTAGGTTTAATTGCAAATTTTATAAGGGAAGGAAGCACATGTAACTCTTCTTTTGTAGATGGTCGGGGCTAGACTTTGTTAGACCTATCGAGCACCATATCACTTGCAATTATTGCCCTATAATATAATAGAAATATTCTTACTTACAAAAAAAGAATGTTCGTTAGGGCCTTAATATAGAGCCCAAGTACCATAACAAGGACTGTATACTAATTAATGGTGAAAGAAATTTTAAAATATTTCAATATCATCAAATTATGTGGTGAAGAAAAAATAAGTGTATTCTAAAACAATTTATCCTTTCTAGGTATTAAGAAAATAATGTGATCATAGGAGGAGATTTAAATATCAACACTAAAAAAGTTATAGGGAACAAATGCTAGAGTAGATTCTTTAGTACATTATTTCATTCATGCATTTGAAAAACCCAGTTCTTTTGATGTAGACCCTTTAAAATTGGTTCCTAGTTGGATAAATTATAAGGCTACAAATGAATGCGTAACTAAAAGCTTAGATAAGTTATTTGTGATGGAAAGGGTTATCAAGGAAAAAGATAAGATTAAATAATGGATTTGGGAATGTGGTTCTTCAAGCCATCTACCAATTTTAAGTCAAATTGTGAAGGAGGAGAACAAACCCTTAGGCATTTTCAATGTTAACCCAAACTGGCCAAAAAATTAGGATTTAAAAAGTTTGGTGAGCCAAAATTGGAAGAAATTTGATCCCTCAAGTGGGAACTCAACCATAGTTCAATTTTTAGAAAACCTAAGGAGGGTAAAGAAGGTTGTAATTGAGTCAACAAACAATAATTATTCAGAATTCACATAAAGACTTATTGGAGGTAGAGGCCTAAATTTCAAATATATACAAACTTAATGATGATGATGATGATTAATATTCACTAAGACCAATATGGTCTATTAACCCTTAAGAAAGTAAGAGATTACTTGAGATTATTTAACATGTTATTTCTATGATTGAAAAGAGGGGAGAGAAGCATTCCTATATCCTTGTAGTTTTGTTGACTTAACAAATTAAGAAGGTTGGTAGTGTGGCAAATATTATGAAAATTAGAACATATGTGAGTAAGAGCAGGGAAATATAAGAGAAAATATTTTTTTATCTTCAATCCTCTTAGTATTGCAAATGTGACAAATTCTTTCATCCCAAGATGTTTTTGGAATAGACCAACACTCGATTTCACTTTGGATTTCATGAGAATTAGTTCTTATCTTGGCATTGTTCATTTCTTCTTAGCGTTAGTCGAGATAGAAAGATAAATTTGGTTTTCGAGATTAGGGTTGATCACCTCCTTATAATACCTTAGCTTCCTTTTTCCCTCTAACTCCTTATCGTCCCACAACTTATCCATAAATTTTGAAGTTATAATACTTTTAATATTACTTATTCTTTAAGATGATCTCGTACTTTACCCCCCAATGGTCTAGCCAAGATTGGGCATCCTTATGCAAGCCTCAATTGAGCCGGAGGTGGGGATTTTGATTACATTTATAAGCAATTTTAGGATAACTCTTGGCTTTCATGTTGCCATATTTAATATATTTAACAAAATATGCATTTACTTTATTGTTTGAAATATGATATTTTCTCTTATTGATGCTTTAATTTGGATTCTAGATGAGTTGTTTCAGTAGGAATAATTGAGAAACGTGGGAGTAAGGGGTAGAAGGCCTAATATATTTTAGCAGGAAGGTTGAAATAAATGAATTCATGAACTTTATTTATTGTTCTTTTCTTGACATTTGGCACACACTACATTTTAATATGTTGAGAGGCATATATGACATATTTTGATGATGGCATGGAAATTATATATTAAAATTTTAGGAGGTAGAAGGTATATATATATAATGATATGGAAATGATTTCATGATTGCATATGATATAATGTGATCATAGGAGGAGATTTTAATACCAATACTAAAAAATTTATAGGGAACAAATTCTAGAGTAGATTCTTTAGTACATTATTTCATTCATGCATTTGAAAAACCATGTTTTTGTGATGTAGACCTTTTAAAACTGGTTCCTAGTTGGAGAAATTATAGGGATAGAAATGAATGCGTAGCTAAAAGATTAGATAAGTTATTTGTGATGGAAAGGGTTATCAAGGAAAAATATAAGATTAAATAGTGGATTTGGGAATGTGGCTCTTTAAGCCATCTACCAATTTTAAGTCAAATTGTGAAGGAGGAGAACAAACCCTTAGGTATTTTCAATGTTAACCCAAATTGGCCAAAAAATTAAAATTTGTAAAGTTTTGTGAGCCAAAATTGGAAGAAATTTGATTCCTCAAGTGGGAACTCAACCATGTTTCAATTTGTAGAAAACTAAGGAGGCTAAAGAAGGTTGTAATTGAGTCAATAAACAATAATTTTTTAGAATTCACATAAAGTCTTATTGGAGGTAGAGGCCTAACTTGAAAATATATACAAACTTAATGATGACGATAATGATTAATATTCACTAAGACCAATATGGTATATTAACCCTTAATAAAGTAAGAGTTACTTGAGATTCTTTAACATGTTATTTCTATGATCGAAAAGAGGGGAGAGAAGCCTTCCTATATCCTTGTAGTTTTGTTAACTTAACATGTTAAGAAGGTTGGTAGTGTGGCAAAGATTATGAAAATTAGAACATATGTGAGTAAGAGCAGGGCAATGTAAGAGAAAATATTTTTTTATCTTCAATCCTCTTAGTATCACAAATGTGACAAATTCTTTCTTCCCAAGGTGTTTTGGGAATAGACCAACACTCGATTTCACTTTGGATTTCATGAGAATTAGTTCTTATCTTGGAAATGTTCATTTTCTTCTTAGTGCTAGTCAAGATAGAAATATAACTTTGGTTTTCGAAATTAGAGTTGATCACCTCCTTATAATACCTTAGCTTCCTTTTTCCCACTAACTCCTTATTGTCCCACAACTTATCCGTAAATTTGGAAGCTATAATATTTTTAATATTACTTATTCTTTAAGATGATCTCATACTTTAGCCCGCAATGGTCTAGCCAAGATTGGACATCCTTATGCAAGCCTTGCTTGAGCTGGAGGTGGGGATTTTGGCTAGATTTATAAGCAATTTTAGGATAACTCTTGGCTTTCATGTTGCCATATTTAATATATTTAACAAAATATGCATTTAGTTTATTGTTTTGAATATGATACTTTCTCTTATTGATGCTTTAATTTGGATTCTAAATGAGTTGATTCTAGGGGATTATTGATGCCCAATATATTTTAGTAGGAAGGTTGAAATAAATGAATTCATGAACTTTATTTATTGTTCTTTTCTTGACATTTGGAACACACTATATTTTAATACTTTGAGACATATATGACATATTTTGATGATGGCATGGAAATTATATATTAATTTTTTAGGGGGTAGGAGGTATATATATATATATAAATAATGATGTGGCAAGGATTTCATGATTGCATATGATATATTTATACTACCATATTATGATTACTCGTTGGTTTTTCTTTTAGAAGGGAGATTTCATGATTGCCTCGTTGGTTTTTCTTTTAGATGGGAGTTACATGGTAAAATATGAACATTGATAAGTATTAACGAGAGACCCCAACTCCTTATAATTATTATCAATTAAATCAAATTCATAACTTATGCTTTCCTTTAGAGATATTTTCATATTTTTATGAAAATAATGAATAAAAGTCAGTCAAAAGGTATCTCAACTACCAAACTAATTTCGATTGGAATAAAAGAAAGGGAGATTACAAATGCAAAAAGGGAGGAATCCTTGGCGGAGGTACGCTAAAGCTTGAAATATTATTATCATTCTTTATTTATCATTTTTGAATTTTCTAGGACTAAGATTGCCTTATTGATAGTAGGGGACAACTTGAAAGGTAGTGAAGAAAGATAGTTTGGATCTAATTTTTTTTTCAAGGTTGATTAGTTCAGTTTAAATTTCTATTCATTCAATTTAAAAGTTTTAATTTGTTTAGTGCTAATTGATTTGATTTTTATAGAATTTAATGATATATGGTGATTAGTTGAAGTGATCTAGTGAACACTTGTATTTATTGCTTTCTTTGGGCACTTGATTTCCTTTATATGATTCCTTTAAAGATTTACATTTAAAGATATCTTCTAATCTTGAATCTCACAAGGGTTTTTAAGGACAGATTGTTAATTGAAACTTAGGTTGAGTTTTCATACATACATTTGATGATTTCTTTTAGTTTTGGCTTATTGAGCTTTGAGTTTTATCAATTTATTTAATTTAAGATTTGAGCGCAACTGTATTACTTTTCATTCATTATACTCTCTAGTTGCTTTATGCTTATATATTTTAAAAACAAAAAAAAAATATAAAGTAAAATTGATTTTCAAATTTCAAGGTTAAGGCCTTAGATTTGATTGTAAATTATCAAGGCTGTAAACACAAGGTAACATTTTTTTACTATATTGCTTATCTTGACGAGATTCAAAGGTGTTACTTAAGAAGTATTAGAACTTCTCATCATTAACATTCTTTTTGGCGACCATACTAGGGAGTAATTTTACTCTTTGGTTCTTTCTTTAATTTCTTTAGATTTTTATGACTCATCCAAATGATCAAAAACTGGATATAGAGTTAATTTTCCTGATCAACATAGTATTACTTATGGTTTGTTTGACTATATTATCAAAACTATATTTCTTTTGAAAAACTTGAGAGATATTATGATGTTATAGCCCATGAAATTGAAGTCTGGAAACAAAGAGAAGCTTTAGAGAGATAACCTCACAATCATCAAGAGCATTGGTAGATTGTGTTATGTCTATTCATTTTCATACTTCATGAAGGACAAGAGGTAAGTCACTTCAATTTGACACTTTCATTGAAATTGAGAGACTTAAAGTTATTTTGGAAAAAACTTGATGAAGGCTTAGACAATCTTTATCTGATTTTGAAACTGAAGTACTTGGTGTATTTATAATTCCTAGGACGACCTCTACTTCTCAAACAACTTCTATTTAGAATTCCTAGTAACTAGTTCTAGTACAACCTCGACTTCTCAAACCTCTTCTTTTGCTTTAATTAGAATTATATACAATATCTATAATCATGTTCAATTAACAACAAATCCAACCAAGGTAATAAAAAAATATGACTTATTCAAAATTGAAGAAGACCCTAATCCCACTTTGTGGCACATAATTTCTCCTCTTAATTTAGTCATAGCAACAAGCCCTCTTCCTAAATTTAAGGAAAATTTTCCAATTTTTTCAGCTACAGTATTTCATTAAAGAAACATTTCATAGCCTTTTAAAATGTTGTTCATAATATTGGAGCAAGTGACAATGATACTTGCATGCATTTTTGTTAATTCATTAGAATGGAAAGTTGTTGATTTTTGAGTTACCACCTAAAGTCTTCTCAACTTGGGTTGAATTATGTTATTAGTTCAAATCAAATTACAGACAACTTCAAATCTTAGCTTATTTTTTATGTGATTATAAAATTCTCGTTTATAATAAAGGTAAAAGCATCAAATATTTCAATTTATATTTCGCCAATTATATAATCAAATTCTTGAGATAATCAGATCTCAGAATCAATTTACCCTAATGCATTAATATAATGATTTACCTTCTTTCTATTTTCATAGTTTAGAAGAAAAGAACACTAACAATCATTAGGGGAATTGTTAGGTAAAAATTGGGTCTCAAAATGAAAAATGTACTAGAAAAATCAACTTTAAAAGAACCAATAAAATTCAAGACGATGATGTCATCCTCGTGAATAAATATTTTTGGAAGGAAAATAAGAAAACTATTTTTTATTTAATTGTATTTTTTACTTATATCGTTGTAGGTTTACTCAAATTTCAAGTGTCTACACTCATCAGGTGCGGAATTATATTTCACATCCAACAAGTAACCACTTCACATACTTTTGAGTAGATCTTTACCGAGGGAAATTCAAAATACAAGAAAAAAACATGTTCAAACACATTTTTCACATATTTTGAATTTTCTTAGTGTGAATCTACACAAATGTATGCCTAGTGGGTACTCGTTGGATGCATCATCTAATTTTGCATCCAATGAGTGTATAACTTGAAATTTGAGTAAATATACAAAGGGATAAGTCTAAATTACAATAAAATATGTCGTTTTCTTTCCTTCCTTTTCAAATTCATAGCTATTATTTTATTGTTGTCCTTAGGAGGCCAATTTTAGATCTCAAACTTGGTTCAAACTTACAAACCTGTTTGGAATTTTAAGAGAAATTAACTAGAATTAGCCTTCTTAATGATGATGCAAATAAATAGACTGACATGTCTATAACTTTTTAGTTTGTTCAAGGCATGAGAAATCATACGATTTCTTTTGAAAGAAAATGCATTGCCTACATGGATACTTCTATGCAAACACCTTCAAGAAATCCAAATTAAACTTTTTAATCTAACAATATTATCGAGATCATGGTGTAATTTATGTGAAGAAAACCATGATGAACATGCTTGTGAAGTAGAAAGTGCTGTAGAAAGGATCTTCATAAAAATATGTGATTCAACAATCACTACATTAGATTGGGAACTTGAAGATGATATCTTATTAGTGGATAGAAGAAATAGATCCTATCAAAACAGAGGTAAGAGTTCCCCTCAGAAAACTACTTTTTCCTAAAACACATTTTCACAATCATTTGACTCTCTGAATGTTTTGAACGATCAAGCTACCACCGACTCAAAACAACCTAAAGTAAATCCCACTCCCCTTTCTTCTTCCTTGTTTAAATGTAATATATTTACTATTAAAGTTGACACTTCATTGCTTGATATGGCCATTGTTCTTGAGAAACATAATTGTCTTAAGGAATGCATGTATGGTAAAGCCTCTATTGTTGCTATTCTAACTGAAATGCAAGAAGAAGAAGAAATGTACATAAATAAGATAAGTAAACATAATCCTAATAATCAGGTTAAGAATCCTCCATTTTATGTATCAATGAAAATTATAGGTAAAATCACACATTATTGTTTAATCAATGGAGATTCTAGTCCAAATTTAATGTCAAAAAGTATTATAAAAGAATTGGGTTTTTCTTGTACTAACAAAAATTTGAAAAGAATGTTATCACACAACAATCAATAGAGACCTACCATTCATGAAATAAAGGATTTGTCTTTGCTTTTATGCGGGCATCCAAAAATTTGGACCACTTGCAACATCCAAGTAATTGACAAGCCAATAAGTAATTATTTCATAATTTTTGGAAGGGACTAGAAAAATTTAATCGATGGATATATATCCATGGATGGAACTCATATGTACCTCCCCAAGGTTGGAAAGCATATTGTTGTTTGTGCAAAGGGAAAATTTCACCTTATATTGAAAGTGTGCCTCAATTGCACGTAAGTTATGTTGAGAAATACATTGGGGTATTGTAACACCCTCCTCCCACCTCTACCCAAGTAACCAACCAACAAGGGTAAACATGCGATGAGAGGCTACTATGATTAGATTCAACCTCCTATGTGACCTTAAGGAAATGGAATTGATGGAAACACAACATACGAACCTTCCACATCAGCTACGAGATCCCTAAGAACCATCCAAACATTTCAAGCAGCTTGCTGCTGGGCCCACTGAAGTTTTTTATCACTTGACCTCTGGACGCTCTCATGACATAAGCTTGCCAGCATCCATGAGGCTTTGGACACTCTCATGCTATAGGAATTCTAGCGTCCAAGGACTATTTTGTCCAGTTTTGTGCTAGCGTCCAAGGAATATTTTGTCTAGTTTTGTGCTAGCGTCCCCAGGATTTAAGCCACTTTTTTCAGGCTTAGAGCCCAGGCCACTACCCAAAATTGCATGGTATCTTCAGAATAGTAAAATAGCATGGAAAAAATGATGCTAAATCAAGTACTTTAACAAGCCCTTAACCAGACCCCTACTAGAAATGATAGACATTTTGTCAAACATATCACAAATACATAATCTACAGGTGTAAATAATAGAATTAAGCTTAGGGATCTCATACTTATATAATAATCACTAAGAACCATTGTTCCCTCATACCATTTGCTGCATTATTATCTATTAGGCCATAAATAAATTGTCCATTCATTTACAAGTAAACACATGATGAGAGTCATACATAACCACTGTCATAAAACACATATATAACTAGCATAATAGCAACATAAATAACAACGAAATAACAACCAAATGATCCACATATAAATCAATATAATACTCATAGAAATACAAAGAGAAATAAACTTTCATTAATGATGCAAAATCCAAACTCGGGATGGGACTACCATGTTCCAGAATGGACGAGCCAAATCTCTCTTCAGCTTTTCACCCCCATGCCATATTCCAAGCATGAATGTGGGACTCAAACCATAAGAACCAACCAGGGCACCCCGAGGCTAAACTACCTCACCCTCATCAACAAAAACTAGGATTCACCATAATCCATCCTGTATCACTAGGCCAACACAATAACATGTAATAATAGGCTTTACAATGATCTCCACCTGATCACTAGGCCAAAACAAGCATGGATGCCACTAGATTTCTCCACCTACATCGTGAGGAATTTTCCTATCTCCTAGTCTCCTAGGATTTACCGCAATCTAAACTAGGATCACTAGGCCCTAAATTGAGACCCACTCTCCAAGCTTTACCGCATATCCCAAACCCAGGATTACTAGGCCCAACAAAGAGAAAACCAGCTCCTGGATTTACCATATATCCTGCAATTCACCGGCAAGGATTCCTAAGCCCACTGAGGCAACACAATCCTAGATTTACCGCAATCCACAGTCTGGCTTAGGGGTCACTAGGCCAATGGCTTTACCATGATCCATAGTTTGGTTCAGGGACCACTAGGCCATGTGCTCTATCATTCAAACATCCACCTCACTCAACTTCGAATCCATCTGGTAATTCAGCTCAACCAAAACATGAGAACCCCATCACACCATGGCTATCCGGAAATGGCAAGGCTAGGCTGAAAACAATGTCACACCTGGCAAAAACCATGGCATAACAACAAAAGAACCACATGCAATACCATGCATGCCAAATCTAGCAAGGAAAACACACATGCAAATCGATACCTGCAAAGAATACTGTTGTAGCTGCTTGATCCTGCCTTTCCCTGCTTGAACTTTTCTTCCTCTTACCTTATTTGCGTTTCTTGATCCAATGCTAAAATGCTCCAAGAAAACTCTAAGTGTCCAAGAGTGATTGAGAGAGAGAGAGAGAGAATAATGAGAGAGCTCCAAAACTGAATGGACAAAAGGTTATCAACTGATCCTCATAAGCCTTTTTATTAGTGAGTGCTCTATTTTCTTCATTTTCCATTATTTTCCTTAATTTTCCTCCTCACATGCAACTTGTGACCTTGCACATCCCTTTTCTCCTAATTTCCATTATTTTCATAAATAAATGTGCCAAAAATTCCATTTTGCCTTTCCAAAGCCTTAGCCATTGCCTTTGTCAATTTCCTTAGCCATAATAAACCAATTAACATCCACACTAGGATTGTTTGCCCAACATTCAACTTGGAATAAGTGTTCCATCAACCATGGTTATTATTTTTGCCTTTATTAAATTTTATTACATGGAATTTTCACTAGGGATGTTACAGAACGCTCCCCCTTGGGGGACACCATCCTCGGTGTTCAACCACACCTATACCTCAGCAAAACCACTGGAAAACAAACATACTGCACATGGAGCTTTATAACATAGCTCAATGCACTATTTACAATGTCCACCCTATTGAAAAGCAACCAACATGAAAACATAACAAGCATAACATCATAATGACATGACACCCATATCGCTTATTGGAGATTTATAACATAGCTCATGGCAGTATTTACATCCATATACATATGTACATATACGAAAATCACCAAACATATACCAAAACATATACGAAAACATATACCAAAGGCATATATCAAAAAATCGTACCAAAATTGCTTTGCCTCAACTGGAAAACAATGAAGGATACATAGCCCGTATCTGATCTGCCATGTCCCATGTAGCTTCATTGGGCCCAAAGTGCTTCCACTAGACTTTAACTTGCTCGGTTTTGAAGCACGAGCACCTTTTTCTGCAATATACAATAAGGCTCCAGTTGGAATTCGCCATCTGGTTCCACCTACAATACCGACCAGTCAATCACATGATCACCATCTTTAACATACTTCTTAAGCAATGGCACATGGAAAATATCATGGAATATCATTGTTGGAGGTAGTGAAAGTCGATAGGCTACTGGTCCAATCCTCTCAACAATACTGAAGGGTCCGCACAACCGTGGTGTTAGCTTGGCACATGATCCAATCTGCACGGAGATATTCTTTGGTTTGATGCACAAGTACACCTGTTCCCCAACCCGAAATTCCTTGAACAACTTGTTCTGATCTGCATAGCTCTTCTACTTATCATGTGCTGCCATTTGATTCTTCTTTATTACCTACATTTCCTATTCCATGTCTGCCAACATATCTGGTCCAATAAGTACCTTGTTCATTGGATCTCTCCAGCTGATGGGAGTGTCACAACTCCATCCATATAATGCCTTGAAAGGACTCATCCTCAATGACTCTTGATAACCATTGTTGTATGCGAACTCAACCAAGGGAAGATTCTCTCCAAATTCTGTTACTGATGCATCACAAAAATCCTCAATGTGTCTTATAATATCCCGTTGACCCTCTCAGTCTGTCCATCTATCTACTGATGATAAGCTATACTGAAGGCCAACTCTGTGCCCAAACCTGCAAACTACTCCTTCCAAAACTTGGATGTGAACTTTGCATCCTTGTCTGACACAATCTTCTTTGGAACACCATGCAACTTGATCACATATATGATGAATACCTGTGCTACATCGCTAGCTAAGAATGTAGACTTCACAACAATGAAGTGCACAACCTTTTTCAACTTGTGCACAACAACCATGATGGAATCATGTTGTCTCATTGTCTTCAGCAAACCTGTGATGAAGTCCATGGAAACGACTTCATATTTTCACTCTGGAATTGCGATCGATTGTAGTATTCCACCTGGATGTTTACACTATGCCTTCACACAATGACAATCAAAAATCCTAGCCACAAACTCTGCTACATACCTCTTTTGATTCGACCAATAATAAAATTTCTTCACAGTAGTCAATGTCTTCTGATAACTTGGGTGACCTGAATATGGTTTCACATGAAACTCTCTCAAAATCACATTCTTGAGCTTACTGCTATTAGGCACATATGTTTGTCCCTGAATCTGACCAATCCATCCATTGTAAGACAATAATCCACATCCTGTGCACCTGCACAGGTACCTATACTACTACTTGTACTTGTACCTGTACTACTACATGTACCTATACCTATACCACCACATTTACCTGTACTTGTACCACCACATGTACCTATACCTATACCAGTACTCTGCTGCAACCTGTGCACATTCTCCATATATCTGACATCCTACTAGCCTACCTGCAAGACCCTATCCTGTAGTCTGTCCCATAGGAGCTCATATCTGCTAAGCGATTTACTTGTATCCGCCTACTGAGAGCATCTACTACCATGTTCTCCTTTCCTTTGATGTACCTAATCTCGAAGTCAAACTCACTGATCATGGCCAACCATCTAGCTTGCCTAACATTCAGATTCAACTAGTAGAACAAATACCTCAACCCAATGTGATCACTCATCGATACAAATCTCTTGCCAAGAAGATAGTGCCTCCACATCTTCAATGCATGTATGATCGCTGCTAGCTCCAAATCATGTGTTGGGTAGTTCTGCTCATGCCCATTTAGTTTCCACAACTCATAGCACACCACTTGTCCTTCCTGCATAAGGACTCAATCAAATCCTTTCTTGCAAGAATTTGTGCACACTACAAACTCTTTGTCTGAATCTGTAATTTGTAGCACTAGTGCATGTGTCAACAACTGCTTAAGCTGTTAAAAACTAGCCTCACACTTCTCTGTCCATTCAAACTTCTTACCTTTCCTCTGCAATGATGTAATAGGATAAGAAATATGTGAGAAGTTCTTGATGAACCTCCTATAATAGCCCGCCAATCCCATGAAATATCTCACCTCATCCACATTCTTGGGAGATACCCACTCCATGATGGCCCTTTCTTTTCTGGATCTACTGTAATGCCCTCCTTGGAGACAACATGTCCTAATTAATGTACCTCTGTTTGAAAGAAATTACACTTGCTGAGCTTAGCATAAAACTAATGCTCTCTTAATAACCTTAGCACTGCTACTAAATTCTTGGCATCCTCTTCCTCATTTTTAGAATATACCAATATGTCATCAATGAACACAATAACAAACTTATCCAAATACGGATGCAACACACTATTCATCAAGCACATAAATGTAGCTGGAGAATTAGTCAAATTGAATGGAACTACAACAAACTCATAATGCCCCTACCTGGTCCGGAAAGTTGTTTTGTAAATGTCCTCCTCTTTGATGTGTACCTGGTGATATCTTAACCTCAAGTGAATCTTAGAGAACATTGTTGCTCCCTTCAGCTGATCAAATAAATCATCAATCCTCGGTAATGGATGCCTATTCTTAATAGTCACTTTGTTCAACTTCCTGTAGTCAATGCACAATTTGAGAGTACCATCTTTCTTCTTCACAAACAATACCGATGCGCCCCAAGGTGATACACTTGGTCTGATGTATCCTTTTTCCAACATTTCCTTTAACTACAACTTCAACTCAACCAATTATGGAGTGCTCATCCTGTAAGGTGCCTTCGATGCTGGAGCTTCCCCTGGAACTAACTCAATAGAAAAATTGTACCTTCCTGTGTGGTCTGAAATGTCCTCAGGAAATACATCTTGAAATTGTTGTAGAAATGGGTACCTGCTCAAAACATCTACATCCTCAACTTCCTTACCTTTGTCACTAGAAATGTGTATTGCAAATAACACACACCCTTTCCCATGACTATGCTTTGCTTGCATAGATGTCACCATCCTAACTAATGTGGATTTCTTCTTTCCCTATCAGAATCTTGGTTCCCCATTGTCATCAACGCACTCAATTACTTTGTCATAATGGTCCACCTTGGTTTTATGAAGATACAACCAATCCATGCCCAACAACATACTGTATGATCCCAATGGAAATACATTCAAATGTGTTGTGGTAGGCATATGATTCAAATCAAATGCACAAGCTCTTACCCAGGGATGAACTCGCTTCTTTGTATCTGTAGCCAACTCCACTTACCAAGATTCTGCATGAAATTCCTTACTCAAACCACACTTAGCCACCAACTCAGGACTAATATATCTATAATTAGATCTGGGGTCAAAAAAAGTAGAAATAACTTGATCACAAAGGTTACCGTCCATCTCAATGATAGATGCCCGATCTACCTGTTTGTTATCCAATGCTTCATAAAGATGAGGAACGCTCTTACCAACACCCCCAACAGTTTGTGCATCCTGCCCACTATATATCTGAGGCCTACCATCCTAATTCTGTGGACAATCTCTCTTAAGGTGCTCCTTACCACATGTACTACGCTCCAACTGACCAATACTAACACCTCTATGTTGCTGCTACTATGACCCATGTACCTTTCTAACTGCATTGAACCTCTTTTGTGGTGCCAATTTTTCTTTCTCATCTGCATTCTGAGGCCTTGTTCTTTTCGATTGCCATTTATGTTTACCTTTGTCCTTCCCTTTCCATCCTTGTTGAGATTTATTCTCACACTTTGATTGTTCATAGCAATGCTTCAATTTCCCAATAACTTCCTCAAGTGATTGAGGCTCATCATATTCAATCCGACCTCTAAATGGTAATGGAAATCCACTGACAAATTGCTGAACTTTAGCCTTCTTGTCTTTAAGATATGATACATACCTCAATAGCTCCTGGAAGTTGGTCGTGTACTTTTCATCTGTCATTGATCTCATCTTTAGCTCATATAATTCTTTGGCCTTACTTTCATAGTACCTTTATGATAAGTACTTATTCTTGAAAAGCCTCTTGAACTCATGCCAACTCAAGTCCTCTATCTTGATGTCTCTAACCCGCTTCACATCTTCCCACCAAATATCTGCTTTACCTTTCAAGCTAAAGATAGCTACTTTTCATGTTATCTATGTAATTATGCAACTCAAAGAATTTGTTCATCACATGTATCTAAGACTCTGCGTCTTTCGACTTATTCACATCTTCATCAAAAGTAGGTGGCCTTTCTTTATTAAATTCATCTGGAAGGTATCCCCTATCACTCCTCCTATAAGGATGATAATGATGATGATCATGATGCCTATCAGAGCCAGAACTAGAATAGTACATTCATCCATAACCTCTCCTATCTGAAGTATCCAACAACCCACCATCTCTAATAGTGTCATCTCTATCTGAAATGTGACCATCATGAGACCTACTGCCATATGCCCTATTAGTTTTGTCCTCCTGTCCATGGCTGATCTGAAGTGGCCCTTGTCATTGCAATTCTGACAAACTCTGAACAAGTATAGAATTTACCTCTTCTTGTTTCTCTTATGCCTGTATGCTTCTGCCATTGTCTGCCTTACAACTCCTCATTTCTTCCTTCAAGCTTCTCAATGTTTTTTCCAAATCAAAAGAGTTCCCAACACCACATTGCTCATTTGATTCATAAGGAGAGTCTTTGTAGTCTACCATCTTGCTATCCATTTGATCTTTCTCCTGCAAGGCATACTATGTCACCTAAACCAAATCACAATAAACCAACGTACCTTAACATAGATTTGAGTGGATTCCTTGTTTGCAAGATCAACAAGTTAGCGTGATACATGCATAACATAATCATAACAACATATATACATATAAATCATAAGCATATAACCATGTAATCATCAATCTAGCTAGAGTCCAGTCATCAATTCATGACCATATCAACTACACATACCATGACCTCATGCATGACAACAACCATTATGCCATTGTACACATGGCCAGATGCAAACATCAACATGCATAAGCAATGCGTAATCAACCACTCACACACATGAATGCATATAATCAAGCATAAATGAACAATACTTGAAACCAAACTTACAAGGATGATACATGCAACCAAGCATACAAGAATGTAACCAAGCATAAAAGAATATAACCAAGTCTACAAATGATACATGTAAGCAACATACAACAACATGTAACTAGTCATATACTCATGGTGATGCATCCCACAATAAAAACATAAACTTCCACATGGCGACATCACTACAACCATGATCAACATTATGCAAATGCAAGAAGCACATGGAATGCAAGTGTAAGACACACACATGCAACTGACATTCATGCATGACAAACAAGCAACCCATCGAGTTTGAGGGGTGAACCATGCTCTGATGCCAATCTGTAACACCCTCCTCCCACATGTACCCAAGTAACAGGCCAACCAGGGTAAACATGCGATGAGAGGCTACTATGATTAGATTCAACCTGCTATGTGACCTTAAGGAAATGAAATTAGCGGAAACACAACATACAAATCTTCCACATCAGCTATAGGACCCCTGAGAACCATCCCAACACTTCATGCAACTTGCCCCTAAGTTCCACTGAAGTTTTTGATCACTTGAACTCTGGATGCTCTCATGAAATAAGCTTGCCAACGTCCAAGAGGCTCTAGATGCTCTCATACTATAGGCATGCCAACATCCAGGGACTATTTTGTCTAGTTCTGAGCCAGCGTCCCTAGGATTTAAGCCACTTTTTTAGGCTCAGAGCCCAGGTCACTACCCATAATTGCATGACATCTTCAGAACAATAAAATAACAGGGAGACAATGATGATAAAGCAAGTACTTGAACAAGCCCTTAACCACACCCCTACTAGCCAAGACACGAATTTCGTCAAACATATCACAAATATGTAATCTATAGGTGTAAATAACATAATTAAGTGTAGGGATCTCATATTTATCTGAGAATCAATAAGAACTATTGTTCTCTCATACCATTTGCTGCATTATCATCTATTAGGCCAATGATGCATTGTCCATTCATTTACAAGTAAAAACATATTGGGAGCCATACATAGCCACTGGCATAAAACACATATATAAAAAAAATAATAGTAGCAGAAACACCAATGGAATCACAACCATATAATCCACAAATAAATCAGTATAATACTCATAGAAATACAAAGATAAATAACATTTCATTAATGATGCAAAATACAAACCTAGGATGGGACTACCACATTCCATTGAACCATAGAATGGCTAATCCAAATCTCTCTTTAGCCATTCACCCCCATGCCATATTCCAAGCATGAATGTGAGACTCAAACTAAAATAACCAACTAGGGCATCTCGAGGCTAAACCACCTCACCCTTATCAATAGAAACCATAATTTACCGTAATCCATCTTGGATCACTAGGCCAACACAAAAAACATGTAATAATAGGCTTTATCATGATCTCCACCCGATCACTAGGCCAAAACAAGCATGGATGTCACAAGATTTCTCCGTCTACACTGTGAGGAATTTTTTAGTCTCCTCGTCTCTCAGGCTTTACCGCAATCCAAACCCAGATCACTAGGCCCTAAACCAAAAGCCACTCTCCAGGCTTTACCACATATCCCAAACCCGAGATTACTAGGCCCAATGGAGAGAAAAACACCTCTTGGATTTACCATATATCCTATCATTCACCGACAAAGATTCGTAGGCCCATTGAGGCAACACAATCCTGGATTTACCGCAACCCACAGTCTAGCTCCAGGGTCACTAGGCCAGTGGCTTTACCATGATCCATAGTCTGGTTCATGGACCACTATGCCATGTGCTCTATCATTTAGATATCCACCTCACTCAACTTCAAATCAATCTGACAATCCATCTAAACCAAAACATGAGAACCCCATCACACCATGGTTATTCGGAAATGGAAAGGCTAGGATGAAAACACTATCACACCTGGAAAAACCCATGGCATAACCAAAAAAGAACCACATGCAATACCATGCATGCCAAATCTAGCAAGGAAAAAACATATGCAAATCTACACTTGCAAAGAATACTGCTATAGCTTCTTGATCCTGCCTTTCCCTACTTGATCTTTACTTCCTCGTGCCTTCTTTTCTTTTCTTGATCCAATGCCAAAATGCTCCAAGAAAACTCTAAGTGTCTAAGAGTGAGAGAGAGAGAGAGAATAATGTGAGAGCTCCAAAAATGAACTGACAAAAGGTTACCAACTGATCCTCATAAGCCTTTTTATTAATGAAGCCTCTATTTTCTTCATTTACCATTATTTTACTTCATTTTCCTCCTCACATGAAACCTGTGACCTTTCACCTCCCTTTTCTCCTAATTTCCATTATTTTCATAAGTAAATGTGCCAAAAATGTCATTTTGCCTTTCCAAATCCTTAGCCATTGCCTTTGCCAGTTTCCTTAGCCATAATAAACTGATGAACACCCACACTAAGATGTTTTTCCCAACATTCAACTTGGAATAAGTGTCCCATAAATCGTGGTTATTATTTTTCCTTTATTAACTTTTATTACATGGAATTTTCATCAGGGAAGTTATAGGTATACTCAATATCATTGGAAGAAGATAATGATCCTGTTCCACATCTAGTTGATATAGATGATGGCATTTGACATTTTCACTTTGATAAGACATGTTCTAACATATTTAATGGAGTGGTACAATATTTTATTCTCTTATTGGGAAGATGCATAACTTTTTCTTACAAACTTGAGTTTGATTGCACTAACAATGTCTCTAAATTTTAAGTGCTCTTACTTCGATAGAAAATGCCTTTTATCTTGTTTGTTACCATATTTTGGTATTTGGAGATTTGGAACTAGAAACCAATTTCATAAAAAATGTTTACAGCCCTTCAAAAAAAGTTCTGAAAAGGTATACATAAGTAGCTTGGCTAATGATTTCAAAATTCTTGTCCTTTAATATCACTCATATTTGTAGGGAGTTAAACTCAATGGCAGATAGGTTACCCTTTTATTCAAGGAAGTTACTCCCTAAAAGGCTAGATTGCATTTTTAAAACTTTCTATTACTTGCATGTCCCTAACAATCTGGATTCTTTGCATGTATTTCTAGATGATGAAAGCATTAACACCTTCTGACAAAATGAGCCTTCAAATAAAAAAGAAATCAACTCACCGAAATCAATACCCCAAAGGATTAACCCCTTTGGATAATTCATTCTCTCCTAGTGATGCAAGTAGTTAAAAGCAAGGCATGGAGGATGACTTGAAGGGGAACATTAGCGAAACCATACCTGTGAATATTGGGACTGGGAAGATCCAAAAACTTTAAAATTGGAGCCCTATGTTTAGAAGTAGAAAACAATTATTCATAGATCTATTTCGTGAATTTTGAGACATATTTGGATGGTCATATAATGATTTGTGTGGTTTTGATCCCAACGTAATCCAACACACAATTCTATCAAAGAAGATGCATGACCTATAATACAATGACATAGTCTTGTAAATCTTCCACTTGCAATGAAAATAAGAAAAGAAGTAGACAATTTACTCATTGCTCACATTATATTTCTTGTTAGGTATTCAAAATGGGTAGCTAACCTTATTCTAGTATGGAATAGAAATTGTGGCATAAGACTATGGGTAGATTTTGTGCATTAAATAAAGTAAGTGTAGAATATAACTTTCTACTTCTTAACATGCAGTTGGCTTTGAAACAAGTACCAGGATATAAAAATTGTCTTTCCTTTACGATTTTTCTAGATACAATCAAATACGTGTGAAAGGGGTCAAAAAACAATTTTTAGAACACTCTAGGGCACCTTCACTTATAAACGCATGCGTTTTGGCTTAATCAATGCATATGCCATGTTTCAAAGAGCTATGCAAATAAATTTCAATGATCTTATTAGAAAAATCATTCAACTATATTTAGATGATTTAACTATATATTCCAAAATCCGACAAGATAAATTTGATCATCTTAGACAAATGTTTAATAGCTATAGAAAAATTGGCATTTTTCTTAATCCTACAAAGTCTATCTTGGGTTTCAATGCAAGAAAATTAATCAGACATATTGTATCTAATTTTTGCATCAATATTGATGCAGAACGTTTAATTGCTATTCATAATCTTCTAGCCCCAACATCAAAAAACGAAGTTCAATCATTCACGGGTAAGATTAATTTCACTCATAGATCCATACTAGATTTTACCAAAATGGTTAAGCCCATCCATAATTTATTGAAACAAATTCAAATAGTTTCATAGAATGACATTATTGAGAAATATTTCATAGACATTATTAATGCAATTAATATAACACTAGTCTTATCAAGACCCATTTTTTGTAAAATTTTCATTATTTATATTGGCACCATTCAATAAGTTGTATCTTTTATCCTTCTTCAGAGAGATGATTAGTAAATTGAACATCTTATAGCTTACATGAGTCAAAGTTTATCTAATGTTGTATTAAAATATTTTTTGATTGAAAAGCATTTACTGAATATCCTATAACTTACATTATTCAAAGTTTATCTAATGATTTAAAATATTTTTTGATTGAAAAATATACTTTCGATTTTGTTATAGTTATTGAAAAAATTATACATTTTATACTAGGTTAGCCTACTAAGGTAAAAGTCCCTTTAACTGCAGTAAAATTTTTTCTTTCACAAATCCATCTATCTAGAAAAATTGCACACCGAATTTCTAATTTCCAAGAGCATTATTCCATGGTTATCACTTCAAATACTATTAAGGGATGATATTTAGCATTGCACCTAGATCAACGCCCCAAGAGAGAGTGTTATCTTGGTGATAATAATGATACTGCCTTATCTGCTTTATTTTTTTATCAATTATAAAAATTTTGATTTAGTAGGGAATCCATGGTATCACAATATAATTTATTATTTACAATTTGAAAGGTGTTATGACCATCTTGAAAATCATGAAAGGAGGAGGCTATGCCTGGAAGCTTCAAAGTATTTGATTCTTAACACTACACCCTTTCAAATATTTGTTGATGGATTGTTATTGAGATGTGTCGATGATGTAGTAGCCCAAAGCATCTTGAAGATGCTTCATGGATATGATGATTAACATATTCATATTGGTGGGAATTTTTCCACAAAAGCCATTGCATATGAAATTATGAGAATTGTTTATTATTTATCATCTCTGTTTTGAGACTCGTATAGATTCATGAAATTCTGTGATGAATGCCAAAGATCTTCTAGGCATGATAAATTGTTTGTTATGTTTTTGCAGTCAATAGTCCCAAACATTCCTTCTTCAAAACAAGAATTAGTATTTATTGGTCTTATCAACTCTCATTCTTCGACAGACCATATATTTATCTCGACCACTTATGAATACTTCGCTAAGTGGGTGGAAGTGATCCCTCTAAAGTAGACTAAGGATGAGTGGGTAAGTCCTTTCCTACAATGTGATATATTTTCAAGATTATGTTTACTAGTTAAATCAATCTCAGATACCAGACTGGGATTCATATCAAGTTAACACGTTTTTGCCAATAAATATGGGGTTAATAATTTTAGTTCATCAACTGATGACCTTCAAGGGAATGGAAAATATGAGTCCACGAACAAAAAAAGGATCAATATTTTAATGAAAATTATTAACAATAAACCTTGTCAATGACACAATTCGTTGATTTTTGCTTTATGGATGGATTGTACAACCACAAAATCTAGCATTAGTTTTATTCTATTTAAATTAGTATATGAAAATGAAGTTGTTATGCCTCTAGAGCTTGAGCTCACTTCTTTGAGATTATCATTGCAAACAAAAGAACTAAATTCCTCTAATGTATCTCAAAGAGTTCATGCTTTGTTGGCATTAGAAAAGCAAAGAATTTTTTCCCTAAACAATTTAAAACACAGGTATCAGAATGAAAACAAATATTTTGTTAAAAAATCAGAGATGGTTGCCTTTGAAGCCTTTGAAGCCAGTGAGAAAGTGTTGTTATAGGAATCTACTCATGTAGATAAGAGTAAACATTCTAAATTTCAAAAACTATCATTATGCCCATACACACTCACATTTGTCATGGGTAAAAAATCCTATTTACTTAAATAGAGTGATGATGGATTGCTTTTATATACCATAAACAGTTTCCATATAAAACCATATGTGGAACCAAATATTGATTGAAATTTTTTCATTTTAATCTTTTTTTTTTGTATATTTTACTTCTTATGTTGTTGTTTTTTTTCAATTTCAATGCATTTATTTTGTTTTACATTTCACTGCTGATTTGTTTTTCACCTGTCTCTATATTTTGATAATTATGATTGATGACAAGGTCTGGATCAACTGTGTACATCTAATTTACTTGTATTTTGTAAATGTTTGTTAGTAATCTTATTCTCATTAACAGTTAATTGTGAATAACATCTTGCCAAAAGATCTTCTATATGTACTCTCCAAGCTACATTATTTAGTAGTCATTGTCCAATTAGAGAATATCGTGTTTACAACTTGATTGGTTAAGTCCTTCCTTGTCTTTTTTCCTTTCCTTTACTTCTTAAGCGTCCTTGTAGATTAACTCTTGAAGTTCTTTTGATAAAATCTCTTTGAAATCTTCCTGATCCAAAAAAAGAAAAGGAAAAGCCTAAGACTATGTATCTTTTGCAAAACCATTGATTTTTAGTTCTAGTCTAATACAACTATACTAACCTGTGGAGTCACCATTTGTTGACACCTACACCTTTGTGATATTTGAAAAAAAACTGCAAAGAATTGCAAATGATTTTCACTATTATGTGAATGTGATAATTAACATAAGTAGGCGGGGTCTTATAGAAAAGAAAATCAAATAATGTTTACCTGTGTTATACTATGATTTGATTTTTCTTGGAATGACATTGGTGCACCTTTGTTCATGGTGGAGTTTTTGATATATGCATTTATAGTGTGGCATTGAATGGAGAAACAAGAGCAGATATCTGAATGAGATGCACATTCTTCTACAATTATATATATTATATATATATTTTATATATATATATATACATGATACATTTTTTTTTTATCAGCCTATATATGAAGTGAATTTTGTCATACATGTATCTAAGATAAAGAAAAATAAAAAGGTAAAAAAGGGTTTCATTATTTTGGAATTTGAAACTTATGGTTATAAACCATGGCTCAATGTTATCACTTAACAAACATACACCATGTTAGCTCTTGGAATTCACCTAGGCTGAGATAGACAAACTCTCAAGGCTACATCAAACCATTTCACCTCGTAGCTAGCCCTACGAGGTATGAGAAGGCTCTCTCGGGTCAGATTCGGTAGATCTTTCAATATAATAAGCTGACCAATTAGGATCAAAGATATTAGGCTAGTAAATTGATAAGGGGGGTTGATTTAAATATTTTTGGGTTTTTGGTGGCAATTGGAGGGAGTGTAATTCAGGGTGCGGGGATTGAGCACAGTTTTTGCAGGGGGATCTTTGGGGCAAGGTAGGAGTGAGCGCTGATGCCTTAATCTGAGATGGATGATCAGGGATGATAGAGAAGGAGCTAAAGAGGGCAAACAGCCATTTGAGTCCTCTCTAGACAGTAGAAAACATAAATTTTGAACAAACTAAAAAGCTGAGCATGTCAAAGCATGATTTCAAACTTTATCACTTCATATGTCCAAATAGAAGCAAAAGAGAGATGTGGAATACATAAACAAACTTACAAGAACATGTAGAGAACACACCATCAACACAACAATCCACAAGAATCCACAATGATGTCTGCAAAACCCTGGCCTTCCTTTTCTTTAAATTGCAGAGATAGATGTACAATATACAATAAAGCTTTCTCCCACAAGAGTCCAACCTCCAACCTCTCAAAATGACTAAGAAAATACATAATATAGGCAAGCTAACCTCTTCCCTTGCCTCTAGGGGTCGAGCTCATCCTTCTAGGAGCAGTTTGAACTAATTCCAAACTAAGCACTAGATAATAGGCAGCTCAACAACTTGCCTCTATTACTTAGCTAACTGATTCATGCATTAATTATTCACTTTTTACATCAAAGAAGCTTCTAGAAGAGGTAAAGAAGAGTAAAAGTATCTAATGCCATGAAAGTTACACAAAAATCCATCAATTACATGCCCAAATGGTCAATCCAAGTGAAAAATGTGCTCAACTGGCCGAACTGGTCAAAAACAGGCAAATTTTGCTCTACCGGTCGCACC
>APFE030577329.1:0-20309 GCA_000404065.3 Pinus taeda | reverse complement strand
GACATGGTTTAGGAAGCAAGTGGACAAACTGAAACTGCTTTCGCTGCCTGCAGAAAGTGCTGACTCTATGTTGTTTCAAGGGGACAAGAACATGAGGGAAATGTTAGGGGAGGGACCTTTTACACCAGGAATTGGGAATATATGAATAACAGGTAATTTAGGGAATACATTGCAAACATCACTGCACATGCATCATCAAATTCATGTGTTTACATGGGCATATGGAGAGGTAGGGTTAGGGTTTGAGTTTTAGTGTTTAGGGAGAGGGGTAGGGTTTGTATTTATTTTACAATTTAACAAAGGGAAATTACATGGAAATACAAGGGAAGTGGAAAGGGGAAAGAGGGAAATAATTACAAGGGAGAAAACATGAACAACAATAATCCCTAGCACATTTTAATAATCACACATTGCAGCCATATGGAGCCTCTTCCTCTTGCACAATTTGATCTTTAAACCCATTCATGATGTCCTTTAAACATAACCAACAACCATTTTCAAGTTTGGAGAACCTACCTCAAGAAATTTGATGATTTGGAGGGAGTTTGAGCAAATTTGTTTTGAGTTTGCAAATATACAGCTCAACGGGTCGCGCACGTTGTATTTTTGCACTGTGGGAGAGCCTCTGACGGGTCGCGCACCTCTCAACGGGTCGCGCACATTGGCAGCTCTGTTTGAAGGCCTTCCTGGTGTCATAATTAAGCAAAAGTGGGCTCGTTGGAAAGGTATTTGAGTATACTTTCTAACCCAATTTGAATTTTTCAATTTGGAGTTGATTTAACCTGTCAAAAATCAAATCACCCAAGACTGGTCAAAAAGTGCCAAATGAGACTGCCTCAAGGAAGAGTGCTGTTGCAGTCAACTTTTGAATGCCTTCCTCAACCCCAAATTGAGCTCATGATAGCTCATTGGAAATATATTTGTGTATAGTTATCATTTCACCCATCAATAAAATCATTTGGCCAACCAAGCTAGGAGAAAACTTGATTTTCCCAAGGTCATTTCAGAGGTGTCTTTGATTCTCCTGAGGCAACAGAATGCTTGACATTTCTCTCAAACCATGGAACCTGTGTAAAAAGTGAAGGAGGTTTTTCTTCTTTGGCATTTTTTGGACAAAAACCTCTCTCAGTTTTCCAAAATTCATCTTTTATTGCTCTGAAACATCATTTGAGTGCGACTTGCGCCGATGTGTGAAACAAGGAATTTTGTCGAAATGGAGCGAAATGAAGGGGATAGGGGGCTTCTAAATTCTTGGGGAAATTTTCGGGAGTGGGGAGGGATGTTAGGAAGCAGGGGAAAGTGGAATCTTAGAGATTGAGTGAGGGGAAGGGGTCGAAAAGGGAAAAACACAGGCCCAACCTAGAAAATTGCCAGGTTGTAGCTAGAAACTAGGGTTTGTGGAAAAATGAGGATTTTGGGGGATATGAGTGTTGGGAAGTTCTTTATAAGGTACATTAAGGATAGGGGAAGGTGTATGAACATCAGGAAACAAGTTTTGCCATTGATTTGGCCGTCCAAGAGAAATTGGCTTCAAAACCCTAGGAGAGGGAAATGAACTTGCCAAGGCACAACTGAAGCATGAACAAGATGTAAAATGACTCATTAGACAATGACATGATAATGACAACCCTATGAATGATGATAGACTCAGCTGAATAGTTACATAGATAGGCATTTGGGCAACTTTAGAAGGAGTTAAAGCAAACCCTAGACCTAATGTCTAGTGACCAAATTTTGCTTGAAGACTCACTGAAATGACAAAATTTGACCTTGACACTTCAAAATCACTTTGTAAGAGTATATTTGATCACTGGAGGAATGCTGTAAGGACTGACACTAACACAACACACAATATGAATGTGCTATGGTACATGAGACATGCACTTATGGTTAACACGCTACATTGTTAGTGATATTCAAATGTTTTAGCATTTATATGTTATGGTGTTTTAGACTCGACTAACAATATGGGATTATTGACACCACATTGTGTGCATTTATCATATTAAAACATGACTCGATGGGCATCGATTTTGACAAGGGTTGGAATTGCTCAGTGATTGGATTAATGGTATAGATTTAAGGATTAAACATTATGTGGCCACTACATTGATCATGCATTAATGAGATTGGAATTTTTCTTTAATGCATCAAATTTGTAGTAAGCTAAACTTGGGAAGTGGTTATCCCTGTAAGCCCAAGTTTGTAGATTCATTTTTCAAATTTCTTGATTGATGGTTGACTCTATTCTAGAGAATTTTGAACTATTCTTGGCTCTGGATGCTCAACTATTTACTTATAAGGTATAAAGGCTTGGTATACACACTTCCAAGAGGTTATTTCTATGGCTGCTCATTCTACTGTTTAAGATTAAAATTGTTTTTATAACATATGATTTCAACTCTTTTCTTGTTAATTTTTCATTGGGCTATATTGCTATTTGCTTTGATGATTGCATTTCTTCATTAAAACATTAATTTCACCCCATAACATCCTACCATTATTAAGATTTACATAATTATTCATCATCATTTGCAACTATGTAGAAAGAATAATATTAACATCATCAATGTAATGAAAAATAAAGGAACAATAGAAGAAAAAATTCACACATAGAGACACCATGATTGGTCAGAGACCAGGGAAAAGCCCACTACGAGGAAAACCATTACAAATTCTTCTTCTTAGATTATCATCAAATGGTTAAACAAAAGAGAGTATAATGATCCATATCTTCATCTATACAACTAACCCAAAAAACAACTACACAATCCATGAAATGAACCCGACAATGTATATGCTTAAAACTTTGATTCTAAAGACTATAATGAACTGTTACTATCTACAGTTAACTACCGAATCCTACGGTCACTAAGAAAAATATTCAGAAGGATGATATTACATCTTTAAGGTCACGGTCGCACGGAGGAGGTGTCATCCAAGTGACTATAGTAGTTTCAGTTGCTCCCTTAAGCCTGTCATGCGAGCGACTGGGGTCAGATCTAGATTACTAAAACCCTAAACCCCCAGTCGCATGGATGGAGACCTGTCCATGCGACTAGAAGGCTCTAGTCACATGGATGATATTTTGTGCATGCGACTACTGTCGAATTCTTCCTGTTATGTGCCCGCGACTGGGGCCCAAAACCCTAAATCAAAGATGCGAGCTTCAAACCCTGCAATTTCACCTCAGAGCTAACCTGATCCTCTACGGACGAGCCTCAAACCTGTTTGAGACAAAAACAAGATAGAAGAGTGTCTCATTATTGTGTCCACATGAGGTAGAGTGCACTTGTATTTATAGCCTTTCAAGGTGGTCCTCTTTTCTTTAGGGCTGACCTTATCAAATGTACACATGTGGGATTTTCTTCATAAGCACACTTTCCCTTATCTGATTTGAGTAATATTTAGGTAGATTTTGGTCCTCTCGAAAAGATAATTCAATGCAATCATTATCTCCATCAGGTGATCTGTCCAAATTGGAATTTGACCGTAGTTGCATATTTTAACACTCCCTCTCAACTAGGGAGAACTCCACCTGTAAATATATGTCCATCGATCATATCCAATCTCAAGTATCTCATCATCATGTATCATCACTGATCATCTCAATTCCTCTCTTGCTCATTCCTTCTTATCTCTTGATTTTCCCTACTCATATATTGAATATTTTTTAATCTAGAAGAATATGTTTTCATTGGAGGGGAGCCTAATCTACCACCCTCAATTCATCAAGCTACTACCCGAAATCTCTGTCAACGGGCTACTACCTGGAATCTCTGTCAGTGGGTCACTATCTGAAAAATTTAGCGGGGAGTCATATCTATGACCCACATCATCATCAGAGAGCATATCATCAGGGAGCACATCTCAACCTAAAGCCACATCAGGGATCTACTACTCAACCCAGAATCTCATGGGGGAGCTACTATTATGACCACATATCAAGTGATAGGTGATATAGAGGAGCTACTACTCAACTCATCCTATTTCCTACTGATCTTCCCAACAACGACCCTCAAGAGTGATGTGGTAGAACACTTGCATCATAATATAAGCTTGGATGAGATACCTGACTTACCAAGAGGTAAGGATCACATGCCTTTGAGCCTCCTCAACCCCTTGGCCAGATGGGGAGGGACAATCCCAACAAGCCCTGCTTGTGGGTATGATGCCAAGTGGGGTATACTCTGCAAAGACCAAGATAGGGTGAGTTACTACTCCAACCCTATGGGTAATAGATAGGGGTGATACCATATTGTCTAGAGGGTATGATGCCAAGTGGGGTATACTCTGCAAAGACCAAGATAGGGTGAGTTACTACTCCAACCCTATGGGTAATAGATAGGGGTGATACCCTATTGTTCAGAGTTCCCTCAACCCCATGAGACATCTACCTCAATTCCACACCCTGGGAGCTCAAATAGGGGAGGAAGAACTGGCTTAGTGTTCCCGACCAGTGCTGCTCCTTGTAGATCATAAATATCTCATTGTGCTCATATATGGTAATCATCATATCTCAATAGCAGCTGTCTCTTGTTCATATAAGATATCAAATCAAATATCATATTAGAACATAATAATCATATATATCACAAAAAGGATACCATATTTGACCTCCCCCTCAAGGAGGTACTATTCAAAAGCTTGAGCTTGTCTCATACAACAACGCTGTCTCAATCTCATTCCCAGCTATATGCAAGATTATATTCCAATCGATTCCCACTTTTTGTCATCATAATGTATCCATGTAATATCCAAATATTTCTCAGACGACTCTCCAAGGAGCTTATTGATCTTCCCACATGGCTAGTCAAGCTAGCAACATCATACTCAACCTCGCTCATGTTATGGATATCTCATCCAAGATATCATGACAAATATCATACTAAGGCAACATCCAAATGTGCTCATCTCATCAATAATGATCCTAATCATCATCAATACACTCAAGTAGTCACAGATCATAGGAGGACCATCCCACGCAAATAATGTTAAGGATGCTAGGCAACAACTCAATGTGAATGAAACGACTCAATCATGAATTGACTCAGGTTCTATGCACATCATGTATATATACATATGGGTGTTCAAAATGAAACATCAATGCTTCAATCAACTTCGATTGCCAAGTCAAGTTCAACAATATCTTGTCACAACTTATTGAAATTCAATTGGAGTGTCCAAGGATTTGCATTTCCACTTTCCAATACTTCTTCAATAGCTTCACAACATAAATTTTCTTTTCCCAACTTCAGAAATTGATTCATCGTACCATGATTCAATATTTATAGCTTCAGAAGCCATCTCCCTCTTACTTAGATCATCAGAAGCTCATTTCCTGCCAAGAGTAGACCATCAATATATAAAAACCAAATTCAAAAATCAAAGTCATACCTTGGAACACTTATGAAGTAGAGGTTTGGATCAACACATCTTCTTGAATTCACTAGATAACTGTCAATGTGGAAATATCTGGATCGAGCAACTTCCTTCTTATAATGTTCTCTGCAAACATATACCTTTCCAAACCAATGTGCTTATACTCACAATATTTTACAATCAAATCAACTAAGTCAACTTATCAAAGTTTAGATGCTATATCAAAACCAATATCAAGATCATTATAATATAATAGTATCAGATTCTTTAGACCAGGTGACAGGTAGAGCTCTCATCAAGTCATGACTTCATCTATTATCCTTCCAACAAGTTGTAATAAGAAATATCAATCCAAATTTCATCAAGTCATCCTCATGATCATAATATAAGTCACTAGATGCAAATGCATACACCAAGGATAATTCACGCAGGTTCCAACCATTCATGGAGATAGCTTCATGTTGAATCACATCTGTCAAGACTTCAACAAATGGGCTAAGAATGAGGAGCCCAATACAAAACCATTATCGAATACCAATATTAGTCATTGGAAGTTCATATATCATTCTCATCAAGGAAAATCATTAGTTGTCAAATCAAATCATTAGTCATCAGGTCAAATCCCAAATTTGCTATCATAGAGAGATCTATAGTCCAAAACATATCACAACATCAAGTCAAAGTTTAAGTCATTATGAAGGATCACATCAAAACTCCAAACACTTCTCATCTATATAAATTAGCCAAATAATGTCAAACTCTTGTAGCACAAACTTATATGCATATCCCGGTCACTGCAAACACAAATTCAGTATATATATTCATATTATAGCAAACATTCAAACTTTCCAGCTCACAGATCTTTCTGATTTCTGCTCCACATTTATAGGACTAACATCCTTCAGGTGAGCATCTTATCTCATGCACAAAAATTCATTTTTGTGTCCAACATGCATAATTGAGCCCATAGGCCTTCCTATATGCGATTGAGAATCTATAGTCACAACTATGAGCCTGCTTGCATGCGACTAAGGCTTAGAGCTTGGGAAAACTCTCTTAGATCAGAACTTTTCTATAGATCAACAATGACAAATGCTTGTCTTATTCATGCACATAAATCATACTTTATCAGTAAAGAGTATACATATAATGCAGATTGTAATAGGAGAAGGGATCTTATGAAGATATTCTCTCTTTGAATGGGAATCCACTTCAGTCGTCTTAATTCATGCCATCAACCTGTCTATAATACTATCATGCATTAGCAGATATGCTAGATCATAAAGTCAGACCATATCACATATTCATCCTGGTTATATTAAGTTATAATCAACTACTTCACCATGACAACATGACATCAATATTTCATCAAGGGTTAGAGTAAAAGAGCTAATAGGAGTAGACTTCAAGAATCATGATCGCATGCATTACTGCTTTGTCACATAACTCAATCCATCAAGTCAGGGCATTCAATTTTATCATATGCTATAATTACTAAGCACCTCAAAGCAAAACCATGGTCAACAAAAAGATCCTGAATATCAATCTCATTGTTACACTTTTATCATCTTGGCTGCCATGCATTTTATAAAACAATATCAATAGTACCAAGTTACCATCTACTAGAATCAAGGTGATATCCTTTTATGGAATCAAGATATCCAAAAATGATAGATGATAGTGTGTACCAATATATCAAATATCAATATTAAGTAGCCTCATAGAATCAAGAAGTTCATCATGTTCAAGAAGTAAGATATTTGTTCAATACCAAGTGAACCATTTCATCGTAAGAATCCTGACTCCAAATCAATTTCATATGCATGCATGAACCATTTTGGAAGGAGACATTCTCATCATACCTTAGGGATTACCTTGACATTACAGCTGAAACATAACATTGAAACAATATACCATGCATACCTTATAGATTCAGATACCTGTGCATCCTTTTATTTGACATAGGCAATATGTAGCACTTAGTCATATTTTCATCAGGTTCCTCCTTATCTTTTCCAAATCTATCTTTCTTTCCTGCATCTCAAATGATCCTTAAGAAGTAATTATCAAAACAATAATAAGATCTAAAATTCTAGACAAAATTAAAGACATAAAGGAGCATCATAAGTCAAGAGATACTTATCTTCAATGAGAGGTGATCCTTAGCCTCCTAAACCAACCTTCAAGATCCATCACTATCCTTTGTCCACATAAGAATGTTGCCTTCAATCAAATTTATCAACAACCATGCCTACTAGAGACTATCCCATCTAGTGCTTCATCAAATATGACACAAGTGCTTGAGCATCTTCACATTGACCATGAAAGGTTTCATATCTCAAATCTTTGCCTTAAACCAAGGGTTCTCTCAAAACGTAACCTCATAACATCCATCAAACCCTGATACATAAAATGCCTAAGGTTTTCTTCAAACCCTATAATTATTTTAGGTCTCCTCCAAATTCCCTTACATCCATCAAGGGTGTCTCCATGGGGGTGATCTCCATGACTTTTCTTCAATCCAACTCTAATCCCATGTTAATTTTTCATAGGGATATATTGTTCTTTGCTTTGATAATTGCATTTCTTCATTAACACATTAGGCTCACCCCATAACATCATAACATTATTTGGATTTACATCATTATTCATGATCATATGCAATTATGTAGAAAGAATAATATCATCATCATTAATGCAATAGAAGATAAAGGAACAATAGAAGAAAATCGTTCACACATAGAGACACTAGGATTGGTCAGAGACCAAGGAAAAACCCACTATGGGGAAAACCCTTGCAAATTATTCTTCTTATACTGTCATCAAATGATTCATAAAAAAGAGTAGAATGATCCATATCTTCATCTATACAACTAACCATCAAAACAACTACACCATCCATGAAATGAACCCAACAATGTATATGCTCAAAACTCTGATTCTGAAGACTGTAATGAACTGTCACTATCTGCAGTGAATTGCCAAACCCTGCAATCACTGAGTGAAATGTTAGAAAGGATGAGATTTCATATTTAAGGTCCCAATCACACAGAGGAGGTTTCATGCGAGTGACTATAGTTGTTTTAGTCGCTCCCTTAAGCATGTCATTCGAGCGACTGAGGTCAAATCTGGACTGCGAAAACTATAGACCCCTAGTTGCATGGATGGAGAGTTATTTGTACGATTGGAAGGCTCCTGCTGCATGAATGAGCTTATATGCATGTGAATATAGTCGAATCCTTCCTGTTCTGTGCCTTGGACTGGGGCCAAAAACCCTAAATCAGAGATGCGAGCTTCAGACCCTGCAATTTCACCTCAGAACGAACCTGATCCTCTGCGGACAAGCCTCAAACTTGTGTGAGCCAAAAGGATAATATAAGAGTGTCTCATTATTGTGTCCAAATGAGGTAGAGGGAACTTGTATTTATAGACTTTTAAGGTGTTCCTCTTTGCTTTAGGGCCGACCTTATCAAATGTGCACATGTGGGCTTTTCTTCATAAGTACACTTTCCCTTATCCGATTTGAGTGATATTTAGGTCGATTTTTGTCCTCTCGAAAAGAGGAATTCAATACAATAATTATCTCCACCAGGTGAGTATTCCAAAGTGGAATTTGACTGCAATTGCATATTTTTAACATTTCTCCCCTCTCTTTGGTTTTGGGTTTAAAAGAAGAAAAATGATAAAGGATGGTTCACAATTGCTATGGTTAAAAGCTATTTTCATTTCTTTACTTCCCATACTTACATTTTCCATAAAATTTATTCCCCAAAAGCATATTCTATATTTTTTTCTAAACAAAAATGAATTAGGATTCTATTAAAATTTGTGCCTGGATGCAACAACTACATGGGAAATCAAGCACATTGCTTCTTCTTTTAGAGGGTTCTCTAAGGAGGTACTAACTAGTGTAAGAAAAAGATTATATTGAAAACAAATTGCTAAAATAGATCAACATACATAGACTTTGCAGAATTGATCGAGTAGAAGGACACATTTACAATAAGAAAAAATTGGTAAAGAGGAGAGAAAGCTTCATCTAGAGGCCTGTTGATGTCTAACTGTAGTTTTCCTGTTGGTCGGCTAGATGCAGTGGTAGTTATATTCTAGTTTTCCTGTTTCTTTGATTTGTTGCTTCAAGTCCTCAATATGTCACCGAAGTGCATCAATTTCATCATCTTAACGAGTTATCTTGTGTTTCAAGGATTTAAACCCATCCATGAGAGAGATGGAGGATATCATCTGCTGGTGAAGTTTCAAATTAATGGCGATATTCTCCAACTAGAAGGCTTCAATTTTTTGTGAGCATAATTTTCACTTTTTGTTGTCCCAGAGAATAGCTAAATTCCCTTTCTTCATCAACATAGTTGGAGTGTTAGGGAAAAGGGGCCAGGTGTTAAACAATATTGGGCTTGCAGATGTTAGAAGGCTGACAATAGGGCTATTAAGAAAAGCACATCAGTCGTCAATAGTCCCAAAGCAGGCAGAAGTCAGACATAGAGTAGGAGTGTCGACATGGGAGACCCGTTTCTTTTCACAGGGAGGATCAAGGCTTATTCATAAATTCACAAGACTAAGAGCATATAGTTCAAAGTGGACCAAGAGCAGGAGAAAATTCCAAATAAAGGAGAAAGGAAACCAAGAGAAACTAACGAAAGAAACAACATGAAAATTCACATACGAGAATAGGAGATACCTGAAAATTAAAGGGCCTAGTTTAGTAAGGAAAACTTGCCAGATGAAACATCCATAAGCTTGGAAATCCTGGCCACTGGAGCAGACTCGAACCTGATAGAATAAGCTTCCTTGAGTAGACTATGAGAACTTGTGAGCCCCAGAGATGGATGAGGTGTCTAATTTTCCCTTATTTACACTATGTAGGTTTAGCCCTTTGCCATGAATGTGTAAGAGGTGTAAGAGTAAGTCATAGAGCCAATTATCACCAAGAAATTTGGAAAATGTATCCCATCCAGAATTAGCATGTACATGATGCCATTGGGAGCAACTGAGAAACAAATCCCATTGTATATATAACTGGGAACTATGGCGAAAATTACATGCACAGGCCATGGATTTAAATCAAAAGACAAAGAGCCCACATGCAATGTCAATCCTATCACCATTAATTTTCATTATGGCCAAGCTTCTTGATTTCATCACTAAGCAAGGTGTAGGGTCACATTGAGCCTACTTGCACCATTTGGGCTTGAATGTTAGAGCATGTGGATTTATTGGGAAGAATTACCATGCATGGGTCATGCCCACTCCTAGAGCCACGATGCCCATTTTGGTAATTCCCCTTTGTTGGATTATAACATATAATGTTTCTACTCATATTTCTACCAAAACTATAGTGATGTGGCCTTAATGAAGGAGACCATTGCATTTTCATTGAGCCTAAGGTATCTTTCTCCATCTAGGGGAGTCATTATATCTATCTGACCCACTTTTAGAAGGCAAACTGTATGATCCTATCTATATCCTTCCATGTTTTGACCTTTGAGTATATGAAAAAAGGATTTCAAGAGAAAGTGTTACAGTGCACATGCAAGTTTTTGAAGGAGTTTAAGGAGGTTATGTTTAGGAGTTGAGCCTTTATGCAAGTGTTGAATAGTGAGGATAAATTCTCCTAGAATTATGATATTAGATATTCCCATATCTTTGGCCAGTATTAATCCAAGCAAGGAGCCATATGTTTCAACTTGATTATTGTTCTTCTTTATGAGTCCCCAAGAGTACTTAATAGCTAGTTTTCCTTCAGGGTTAAATATAACCCCTCCCCCTGATGTCACCCTTAAAAGCATACTCTATTTCACAAGTTGGTATTTTGGTTTTAAATGAATTCATGGGCTAGATTGAAGTTATGACTCTCTCTTGGTAGAATGATGAAATTCTTGAATATCCTATGTCCATGAGTTATGTGCTTGATTATGAGTACTTCTTGTTGCAAGTTATGGCATAAAATTATTAAGTGTTTAGTAAACTCTTGGTGTGAAGTGACCATAACTCCAAGCCATAAATATGAAATAATTCTTGCATATAGTGTGGAGTATTAGGGTACCATGTCTGCAATATTGAACTATTCAATAGATAATTAAAACATAAATATGTTTTTAACACCAGGTTGATATATGTTTTGGTTGAAAATTCCTTTCAAATAAAAAGACAACTCTTGGTCTAAAGCAAATAGATTTTTAACCATGAACATAAGTTATTATTTTGGGTATTAAATGAAACATTGATGTGCCATATTTAAATATCCTAAACTGTATAACATTGATGAAATTATGGACTTGAAAGAATGTTGAAAGTTTGATAAACTCTTGTTTTTTAAAGAAAAAAGGAGGTTACAATTTTAAATCGTGAATAAGTACTACCTTTAATGTATTGTTAAAATTATTTATGGTTAATGAATGGCATGGGAAGTACTGGTGAGTGTTGTAGCATGATCACACTTGAGGTTGATATATGAACTGGTTAATATTAAAACGTTACCTACAATAAATTTGTCATATGTGTTTATGCATGGGAATTTGACTTGGTTTTGTATGCATATGATATTGGATAACCATAAGTTATTAATAGCAATTAACTTTGGGCTCGAAAGATTATTTAAAAATATTATGGAATAAATAAGGTTGTAAGTAAAAAAATTCTAAATTTTTGATGAAAGAATGGAAACTCTAGTTCTCTATTAACATCTTTAAGCAAAATAGACATCAAGGTTCATTCCTCAAGTGAAAATACATGCATTGCTTGTTAATTTATGGGGTTGAATTGAAGTCATTGATAACAAGAAATGAAATACCTAAGCATATCCCAAGATTGTAGCTTCACTTAAGTATTTTGGTAATCTGTCACTTAAAAAGAAGTTTAAAGAATTCTACAAATTGCTTAATAGGTTTCTTGAGATAGATATTTCCCTTCCTCTTTAATTGGTCTCTTATAAGAATACTTCTTGTGATGATTTTCATAATTTCAGTTATATCATGTTATCATTTCCCATTCTTGTTTTCATAAGAATTTATTTCTAAAATTTCCACACCATCCTTCCATTTTTTTCACTTTACATAATGAAAGCTGAAATTTATAATCCAAAATATCTTATGAAGTATACTAAGGGCTTTTGGTAACAGTTTGTAACAACCATGAGAAGATTACTTGTCACTCTTTGATGTCACTGATATGGAGAGACAAGCTATGTTGTTGAGTGATTAGGTCAATATTATTACATTTCTTTGTGATATTACCCTTTATCATATCCTTGATATGCTTAAAAAATTATATGTTAATATGTGGCATATTTAATATATTTAAAAAATTTGCAATTTATTTATTGTTTTGAATATGATATTTTCTGTTATCGATTCTATATGAGATTTTTTCAATAGGAATGAAAAAGGAAACATGGGAGGAAGGGGTTGAAGGCCCAAGGCCCAATTTATTTTGATAAGAAGATCATAATAAATGAATTCTTTTTTCTATACACTTTGATGTAAATTTAGATGAATGCAATCATATTTTGCAAACTAGTCAAATCAACCTTGGTAATCAATTTTCATTGCCTCCTCCACTAGCTTAGCCTAATGATTTCTTGTAGCCTCATCCTAGCATTGCTGACATTCTCGACAATCCTAGATGACTTTCCAGTGAAGGATGGAACCTTTAATATGTAAAACCTTCCTTTGATGTTGTGCATTGGCCTGCTATGCCTCCAAACATTTCATCCACACCTTTTCCTGACCAGGTGATTCCTTGAGTTGCCTGTTTTTCCAGATCTCTTCCTAGAAAACACATCCCAATCATCCAATAATATAAAGGAAAGAAACCTTTGGATAAGCTTTATTTAGACTCCACTAATTTTACTTCTACTCAAAACCTAGAACAATCAAGGTCGAGGAAAAGGGAAAAAGAGAAATGTCTTTCTATCATTTACATCTAGAGATTGGTGAGCTTTATTTGCTTCTCTTTTATTGACATTTGGCACATTATATTTTGGACATGTTGAGATATCTATGACATATTTTGGTGATGACATGGATATTATACATTATATTTTGGGAGTCTTAAGGTATATATATGATAGTATGGTGATGATTTCATGATTTGCATATGATATCATTATACTACTCTCTTTTTCCTACTTATTTTTTTTTTTTCAAATGGGAGTTACATGGTAAAATATGAATACCTAATAAGTATTAAAGGAGTCTAGAAAGAACCCAAATGTTTATAATTATTATTGATTATATAAAATCCATAACTTATGGTTTCCCTTAAAGATATTTACCTCTTTTAATGAAATTAATAAGTAAAAGTTAGTTTAGAGGTGGTTCAACTACTAAAGTGATTTCCATTGGAATAAAAGAAAGGGAGATTACGAAGTAAATAAGAGGGAGTTCTTTGTTGAGGTATCCAAATGCTTGAAAAATTATTATCATTCTTTCTTTCTCATTTTTGAGTTTTCTAGGATAAGATTGTCTTGTTATAGCAAAGGACAACTTGAAAGCAAACAAAGAAAGATAGTTTGACTTTTTCTAAATTGTTCGTCAAGATTGATTAGTTTGACTTAAGTTTCTATTCATTCAAAAGTTTTGATTAGTTTTTTTTTTGCAAAATTTAATGATATATGTCGATTATTTGAAGTGATTTAGTGAAAATTTGTATTTATTGTTTCTTTGGGCACCTAGTTTTCATTTTATGATTCTTTTACATCTTGGCGTCCTCTAATCATGACTCTTGTGGGGGTATGTAAGGACAAGTTTTTAGTTGAAACTCACATTGGATTTTGATATATACATTGGATTTCATATTTGGCTTATTGATCTTTGAGTTTTATCAAATTTTTTCTTCTTCATTTATGATTCAAGCACAATTATTTTTCTTTTTCATTTGTTGTATTATTTAGTTGCTTCCTGCTTATACATATATATGTATGAAAAACTTAAAAAATAATAATGAACTAAAAGTGATTTTATATTTGAAGATCAAGGTCTTAAATCTAGCTATAAATTATTAAGGTTGTAAACCTAGGGTAACATTCCCAACTCTCTCCCTTAACCTTACGAGTTTTAAAGGTGTTACATAAGAAGTGTTATAACTTTTTGTCATCAACAAGGAGGGGGAAATCAAATAAATACTCAATTTTTTCAAAGTTTATATCAGCTACAAAAACAAATAAATAATGGATAAAGTTCAAGACATGAGGGAGAAGGAAGACCTCATGCAAGGATTGATAGTTGCAGAGAATACATACAGTCAAAAAGTGTTGGTATAACTCAAAGACATCACTACTCACCCACCTATTTATTTAGTAAGTTTTATGCATTTGAAGAGCGAAGAAGCATCCCTTAGGCATCAAAGAAAAATATATTAGCTGGATAGAATTTAAGGTGAGCTTAGGAAGTTTAAACCATAAACCTTTAATGGTGAAAAAAGAGAGGAGATGATGCTAAAACCTGGTTTCTTGGAAGAAAAAAACATTTTCAGTTGCATGGTTACTCTTCCAATCTAAAGGTTAGGATTTCCATATATCATATACAAGGAAAAGCCTTGAGGTGGTGTGTTATGTAACCAACTCAAGAAAAAGATAGAAAAAATAGATCAACGCCTTAGAATTCAGCCTCTTCAAGGGGGCAACCTCCTTTACTTACATTACATAAATGAACAATTCTCCGATGATTCAAATGACAAAACCTCCTTTCTATATATAGGAGTCTAAGGAGTCACAATATAACCCAGCTGACCTAACAATAATAATATAAAGCCACAAAAATAACAATAGAGGGATTCTATGGGGCACCGTAATAACAAAATGGGGACAATAGGTGCACAACAATATTAATAAGGGGTATAACTACAATAGTAATGGGGTAATCACTAGTATTATTGGGACCCAACAACGAGGAAAATGGTGAAGTTGCAATATAGGAAGTTGTGCACTGGAAGTTGTACTATGGAGGGAGGTGCCACACAACACAGTAGGAAAGTGACCGTTCAAGTCATTGTTCATGATTTGATAGCCAGAAGATGTTTAAGGGGAGCGGGTTAGTGGCATTTAAGGCCAAAATATTTGAAGATCTGCTGCCAAAACAACATTAATGGTAGAAATTTTGGGGGAACGATTGGATTTGAATTCAAAACCCCCTATAATTTATGCATTCCAGTCCAATAGAGGACACTTTCCACACTTGAGGTTTTTCTAAAATTTGTTGTTTGTTGCTTATGAGCCGAGCATTTTGAGAAGAGTTCTTCACCCACACAAACTTTTCTCTTGAAGCCCATGTGCTATTTATGGAGAGGATGACTGCCACCAACCTTGCAAAATCTTTGAGTGTAGAGGTCATTGTATCCGATGCCCGAGGCCCTGATATCCAATGTTGAAGCTATGTCTGCGGTGCCCACATCGTTGAGGTCGCCAAGACCGAAGAAATCCATGGCAAAGGAGAAGAAGTAGAAGTTGATACGTGCTTCCCCCGGGAAGCATATTGTGACACCTACACAAAAAAAAGACAAAAAACCGGTAAAAGGGAAAGAAAAGGTTGTAGACCTGGAGGTCGAGGAAGGCTAGGGAACCGAAGATGTTGATGCTAAAGGAGAAGAGCCCATCACAAAGCTCCCTCAGTATGTCCCTCCAAGGAAGGGAAAGGCAAAGATTCCAAAAGACCCAAACTCTGAGAAATTTTCCACTTTTAGACCCCTACTACATAAGCAGGTGCCTTTTGAAGGTCCACGGATTGTGCGAGTCCTATTAGTAAAGATGGAGGATTGGGACTTAGCAGATCACACTAAGTTCCCACACTTATCAATGGATAACTTCATGAAACGAGTATATTATGAAGGCATGAGTGTGACAACGCTAGAAACAGAGGAATGGGCCCATGGTGTTGAGCAATCTGGGCTACTTAACTTGCTTTGGGTGCCACATTACCACCACACCCCAATTAACACAACATGCATACACCAGCTGCTTACTTTGGTACATGATGGGTGTTTATGGCTAGGAAGGCCTATCCCCATCACATATATGCTAGTTTCCAGGATTACACACTTGCCGTATGAAGGTATGAATCTATCCAAGGAGTTTGGTGGAAAGAGAGGAGAGAAGGAGCTGGATGAGTGCATGAAAAACAATTATAAGCTGATGAAGAAAGTGCGAGGGTATTCCATCCTTTCAATAAATGAACATGAATTTCAATTGGATGTGCAATTATTGGCTGACAAGGTGATCAGGAAGTGCTACACAGATGAGGTTCCTGCGCCCATAGTGTCTCTAGTTGCTCAGTGCATGAAAGGTGTACTATTCAATTAGTTGTGATACCTATGCCAAGTGTTCCTCGCAAATTGTTGTGAGGCCCAGGATGACACCAAGCCATTTCATTACACTTGGTTACTGCTCTCCATTGTGTTGGTTGCATGGGAGCCACCAGAGGATAGCCAGTTTCCTCCGTTGGAAAAAGAATTGCCAAAGGCCATGTAGTTCACCTCCCTATGGGCTACGAAGGACCTCGTGCACGTCATAGAATATAAGATTTTTTGGGTCCTGGTGGAAGCAAGTCTTCACATGGTAGTTAACCAATGGCCAAGGTTGTCCCCAAACTTGTATACACAGCTATCAACCTATGGAACCTTCAAAGCTCACTGCCATAGAGTTTACATCTAAGCACAGAAGGATCGAGCATAGAAGTGGTACGACTTGCCCTATTTGGTTACAGAGTCCGATGTTCAGGAGGTAGCAGCACGCTAGCCAACCGAGTGGTGCGCCCCTTCAGATTCAGTTGTTGGGCCAAGCATAGGTACAAAGAGTGTGATTGCAAAGAAAAGGAAGGAGGCAGCCAAGCATGTTGCATAGAAGAAGAAAGATGCTCCAAAAAAGGCTTGAGTCATGGAGGAACGTGTTTCCAAGGAGAAAGTAGAGTAGGAGTAGCGTGAGACCCAGAAAAGTGGAAAGTCACTTTCGACAACAACAGATATAGAAATAAAGCAAGGTGGCAGAGGCAAGGAAGGGTAGCGCACGCCCTTCATGGTGAAAAGGTGATAATTGGAATAGCAGGCTAGGTTGAGGAAAAAGAAGGCACACAAAACACAGGTTGAGCCCATGGAGATCACAGAAACTGATCTTGATGAGATAGATAATAAAGTCAAGGACGCCGCCATAGAAGTACTACAACAGTTGGAACAAAGATACATTTAGACCTTGGGAGGAGTGTAGAAGGATCTTCAAGAGTTGTAGCTCCAAGCAGGTGTCGGCAAAGTGAGTGGTGTATCCGGTAGTTTAGCGCAATAAAAAAGTATTGGTGCGGAGCTAGTTCTGTGGCCGACGATGGATGTGCAAGTCCTTGTTACACAACATTTTGTCATTGTCCTTGTAATCCTCATTCTGTGATCTCGGAGAACCTCTACAGTGAACTCTACATGCTTTCCCTTCATGAAGAAACTCCCATTGTGTCCCTCTTCATGATAAGAACAATTCCCTTTTGCATCATTTCCCAAAAATCTTCTGTTTTTCCCAGTTTACATGACCAACACTAATGACCATTATTCTCCTCGCACCAATATGCAGGGATTAGAACTGTCCCTAGCACCGACCAGAGCGACTGAGCTTTGTTCTAGTCGTGTCGATCCTCTTTTGGAAATTTTTTTAAATAAGGAGACGAAGCTTCTAGCTCTAGAAGCTTCGTAACGAAAGACTGGTAGATGGTTGGGCCGAATGGAGTCAAGGATGTCAGTTTGGCCTTCTTTCCCCTATAAGGATGGAACTACCTAAAGAGATAAGACCTTCTCCCATTAGAAGAAGAACAATCTTCCATCCATTCATGCTATATAAACCTCCCTTTTTCCCAAGCACAAGCTAGTGTTAATGTTGGTGTGCTAGTGCTAATTAAGTTTTGAGTAAACAACAAGTTATTCATAGTTGTAGCTCTCTAGTTGTGTGTGAGGGAGAAGTGTGAATTTGGTTTAGTGTGAAGGCTAAAGGAAAGAACCTTAAAACTATCATTGTTGAGGCCATCGTGGAATGCTAATGGAAGTGTGTGGGAACCTAGTTTTTGTTGGAGGAGAAGAACAACGTCAAGACAATGGTTGTAATCTATTCTTGATTTAATATATATGCAACTATCGACCAATTTCCTACATAATGTGTCATCTCACATGTTCATGGCTTAATGTTTCTTGACTTGTTAAGTAGGTTGAATTAAAATTTGTCTATTATCACGGTTGTTGTTTGTTGTTGTTTACTTGTTTCAAGTGTTCGAAGAAGGAAACAAAGGATAGCTGGAGCGAGCAAGAAAGGCCATCACCAAACGGGATAAGTGTACTAAGAGGTAGGCCCTCTTAATTGGTTCTAACCTAAAGAAATATTCCATAGAATGTCTTGTTTGTGGCTAGACCTGCTGTCGAGCTAGAGGACTTGTTTGTGTCTGCACTTAGAATTTTACTTCACCACAAATTGGCGACTCCACTGGGGATTCAATCCTTTTGTTTGTTTGCTTGGAATTTCATAGTTTTGTGTGAAATTTTCTATTTTTTCCATTTCCCTTTAGTTTTGTTTTATTTTCTTTGCTTACTACTCTGGGATTGAAATTCATAATAGCATGTCTGGTCCCAACTTTTGAAAAAAAAAAAAATCTTTGCATTCTTGCTCAGCGCACTTATTTCGCCAACAGTGACGCCGATCAGCGTGATATGCTGTGAAACAATCATGTCGACCCCCTTCTGGTGCTTGTTGTTAGTTAGGTAGTTGCGTTGATGCCTGTAAGATATTAGGGTTCACCCCAGATCTTGGCCAGTGTGTTTTTCTCTCATGTTTTCTACCCTGTAAGATGTTTAGACTGCCTTCTCCCTTATGTTGTGCCCTACAAAAACCCCCCATTTCATATCAATATTATCTCAAAAACATAATATGAAATGGGTCCTGTTATCACTCAGGTTGTCCCTAGGCTCCTAATAGGGATACGGCCGAGGTAACCACAAACCAATCTTTTGATTGCAGGTTCTAGCCCACCTACAATCGAAGAGGGCTCTCTCCTTTTGATTCAGCCTTAGTTGATGATTTTAGGCTAGCTTTCTGGCTTCAAGGGAGTGTTGACTGTGATTGGAAAGAAGGTAGGATTCTCGAACAAAGAGGAAAGGTAAGCAGTGATAACTTTCGAACCATTGGGCATGGAGTCACAGATTGAGGCTTGCGAGCGTTTTCCTGGTCACAAGGGGATACGGAGCGGGATAGCCACACAGGATACAATTTTCTGTCTGCTGAAAGTACGGAATGGACATCAGGGATGAAAGGCAAAGGAGAATCATTTCATCACGCTGAAAAAGAGGAGAAATGGATGAATGGGATCTAGGAGCAGTTAAGAATTCCTAAACATGCACTCATATGTGAAAGAAACAGCGTAAACAAGATCATTTAAGAATACATGCTCATAACTATTTCTGAAGAAAACATTGAGAAATGCAGAAATTGAACTTAAGGTGTAATGAAACAAATCTTAAGCTATTCTTTTTTCCTGCAATTTAGAAGGCGGTATGGTGGTAAAAAACATAAAATTAAACAGAGGAGAGGAAAACTTATTGGATCATGTAGAAGCATAGGAATTCCGTGATCATTCCTTGGCCAAGAGAAAACATCAAGTAGTTTTGCAATCCATGCTTTCAACGATCTTTGATTATGGAAATTATGTCAGTTACAGTGCGAGTCTCTGTTCGGAGAAAATGCTGGAAAGAAGACTGACCAACAACTACTACCAACCAACCAACCCCTCACAACATTGCTCAGGGTGGTATTTATAAGCAAAATATCGGAAAGACATCATTACAAGTGACCTTGACAGGTCTGCTTAGAGAACTCTTCAAAATCTAAGTGTTGCTGGAATTAAATGCAAGTAAATCTTTTTGGCTGCGCTGGGGGCAGCTGGATCGGAACAGGTGAA
>APFE030577322.1:75239-108511 GCA_000404065.3 Pinus taeda | reverse complement strand
AAGTGCACCCAAACCAAAAAGAAGAAAAAATGCTAGGTAAGTAGGCCGGGTAGGGAGTTTTGAGGTTGCATAATGTTGGTTTGTGATCAATTTCATGTTTTCAAGTGTCATATCTCTTCAAGTCACAATTATCAGGCAGTTGCCATTTGAAAGATTCAAGCGAGGCATGACTAACTTCCCCCTTCTTCCTTATTCCCCAAAACACTCACTAATTTCCCTGAAGAGATCAAGATCTGCTTGATGCCTCTTAGTTTCATCATTTTACATATCATTCACCTTGGTAAAGATCTGCTTTGGCCAAGGAATATTCATACTTCCTTTATGAATCATTGTTTCCCTAATAGCCTAAGATTCACACACTTAGCGCTTTCTCATCATGGTCATCTTAACTACTAACTCTACTATATAGCTCCCTAGCTATCTCCCCATCCCCTATTAAAACTATGTTAATAAACTCCCCTATATATTTATCTGTTCCCCCTCTGGTTGAAAAATAACCATAAGTACACTTGGGAATTGCTAAGTTTGCTTGAAACATAGCAAGAACCCCCAGTTTGCCCCTTTAAAACCATATTCCAATGCAATGGACTCCTTCCAAAGCATGAAATTCCATTTTTTAGGTTATCGGACCCCTTTCGAGGCCTCAAATAGTCTTCAAAAGCATATAGACCCTTCTTCCAATCGCAATAACCCTTGTCGACTACCTTAACATTCTTCTGATCCCTTTGGGCCCCCTCCGACGCGATATCGCAGTCAGAGGTCTCAAAGCTAATGTTGCTCATTTTTTTCCTCCCCAATGGATGCTCCGCCGATACCATTTCGCAAATCGGCATATCGCAATACTATATGCCACATATATATGCCCCTTCCCCTTTTCGCCAATACAATATCGCAAGTCGGCAATCGGTGGTCGCAAGAGTCATGTTCCCAAAATACATGCCGCTTCCTCTTGCTCTGATGCGACATTTCCATTGCATCAAAAGAGCATATCGCATCACAAATTCTTCTGCGCCGCATGCCTCCATTCATTCATATATTTCGTTTAAAACATGATTTATCATTAAGACATGTTTCACTACAAATTCATTGCAGATCACAGCATTTCAATTATCACTATCACATCGCAAAAACATATCAGGCACCGCACCATCCAACACCCTGCCACGTCACCCCGCTGACATCATCCGCCGTACCAGGACCCATCGCTAAAGTCATGCTGACGTCGTCCGCCAAAGAAAGGCACGCAAGCGCGGAAATGCATCTTAGGAGGCCCGGATTCAAATTCTGAGGCAGTTTTCGATGCGCCAAATTGGGGAGTCTTTGGGGAATATTTTGATTCCTCAGTTGTTTTTGCACCGAAAATGGTAGAAAAGGCCCGATTTAATGGTTTTCAGCATATCAACATAAAGAGAGAGGCCCGATTCAGGCATCAAAGAGTATTAGAGCAAATGTGAAGCCAAAATTCATGCCAGAGAAGATCAGTGTTGCGGCAAAGTGTATCAGTCAAGATTTTCTCAGGACTCGAGGCGAATAAAACATTAAAAGAAATCCTTAAAAGTCAAGAAGAAGTTAAAGCACCATTCAAAGCTCATCATCACAGTGACTGCACATTAAAACTCACATAAGATCAGTGGACCAAAGCTCAAAGCTCAGTTATTGCAAAAGCACTGCACCAAGTCACAGAGGACACTACATTGACTCTTTTTGATCCAGTTGCCTCTGGTGCAGCTCAATAGATATTTTATTTGCATTTAATTTCAACACAAGTTTAGGTTTAAAAAAATTTTTCCCGCAGACCTGTTTAGGTCAGTTGTAATAAATACTTCTGGATATTTTACCTATAAAGACAGCCATGAATAATGTGAAGGGGGTTGGTTTTTTGTGGGTTGGATGTTTTGCTTAAGCAGAGACTTGCACTGTATATCTGAGAATTTCTATAATCAAAGACTGCTTACGAGCTTGGAGAATGAATTGTTTACTGTGTGTAATGGTTGAAGAGTGATTGTGGAATTCTTGTGCTGGTACATGACCCAATAAGTGCTTCTTACCTCTGTTTTCCATTCATAAATCATTGTCTAAACAGCAGAAAGAAAGATTAGCTTAGAATTTGTTTAATTGCACTCTATGCTCAATTTCTGTTGTTTATTTATGTTTTCATATGTTTTAGGCATAAATATGAATTCCATCTGGCTCATATCTTCCCTAATTCGCCATGTATGTCAGTTATCTAGGGATTCTTAATTGCCTCTAGATAGAGCTCATTTTCCTTCCCTCTGTTAAGCTGATTGAGAGATTTTTAATAGCCTCTCATTCCTTACATTTTACCCCATCTCTTTAGCTTGAAGGTTGTTTCATGTGCAGCTACCTTTCTCCTCACTCCTCTTGTGATCAAGAAAGCATACCTGCGGTCCTACTCCTTGACTCCATGCCCAATGGTTTGAAACTTATCACTTAATGCATGCCTATCTACTTGAAAGCATCTTCCTTCCAGTCAAACACCATCCAAACATAAACAAAACCCATTGAACCCAATAACTAGCCTAAAATCATCATCAAAAAAGCTAAATCATCAAGAGAGAGCCCTCTCTGATTGCAGGTGGGCTAGAACCTGCAATCCAAAGATTGGTTTGTGGTTACCTCGGCTATATCCCTTTAGGAGCTTAGGGACAACCTAAGTGTTAACATAAGGTATGTCTTCTCAAGTCCAACCAACTATCCAAGCTAACTCATCGACACCTACCCAACAATCGCTTAAGCAGTCCTCCCCAACTACCCATCAAACCGTAGCACAGTCTTCCATGTCAACGACTGATCAAAACCCAGGTTCAAGTTCGCCTAAAACTTCCATTCTAGGAGTATCATGAATAACTGTCCTTCTTACATCATAGGTCACTCTGCAACCACTTGTTTAGTATTTACCTCAGGAATCTGGTGTTCAATCCATTCCTACGATTTCATCAGCACCTCAAATACCTTTTGTTCAGTCTAGCATCCCATATGTGAAAGTACCTTTTAAAGGGCTACATTTCCAAGGTTTACCTAGAGTCCGTTTGTTCGAGGTACACCTTTTCAAACTCAATTTATCCAAGGTAAATCCTTGCAAATTCAACCCTTTCAAGAACAGTTTCTACATGGTCAAATGGGCTAGAATCTCCCTTTCCAAAATCAATCGTACCCAGGTCATATGTTTCAACAAACTATTCAACCGTAATATGGTATGGCTCATCCTAGATACCCAAGAGGTATGAAGATTCCGACTACTCAGTTTATCCCAGGATATCCTGGATATCCTCCCCCGATACTGGACTCGCCCCTCAACATTATCAATATCCATTGCAGGACTCTCATCGTCGGTTGCCTTTCATTGCAACTTTGGATTTTCCTAACCTCTCTCGAATAACTAATGATCCACTTCTTTATTTACCCTATTGGTTGGTTATTCCTACTAAGTTTTCCAGTGATATTCCTAAGTTCAAAGGTAAGTCGGGTGAAGATCCGTCCAACCATGTCATGACCTACCATCTTTGGTGCACATCCAACTCAGTAAATGACGATTCTATTAGATTACGATTTTTTCAACGAACCTTAATCGATTCGGTAGCCAAATGGTATGTAGAATTGCTGTACACTTCTTCCAACACGTTTAATGCCCTTGCTACATCATTTTTGACCCATTTTTAGTTACCCGTTCGGTTTGACAAAGGAGCTGAACTTTTGACTTCTTTAAAGCAGTCAATGTCAACCCATATCTCAGATCACATTCATGAATGGAGACGAAGACGTCGCCTAGTTAAAGTTTACATTCCAAACCAAATTTTGGTTGAATGGTTCATAAAGTTGCTTTTACCAGTAATAAATTAAGATGTGGCCAAAGGGGGTGTTGTAACTGAAGAGCAAGTAATTGCTCGCACTCAATATCTCGTTCTTGTTTATACTCAGTCTGGTACTTTGTATGAAAAGATCCCAGATCTACCCTGATCTTTTCCAAGTAATCCACCTCTTCCAGGATCACAATTGTAAAAGGCATGAATGGTTCTGTGATCTAGAAATCTAAGAACAAAAAGAAAAATTATAAAATGTTTAAGTTTCGGCTCTATCTGATTCACCTAACGAAGATTTTTCTCCCGGAATTACTTCTAAGATCAACACTGTAGATTCATCTACTAGCAAGGGTAAGTCATCCATAAATAAGAAAAAGGGAAAATGCAAAACTAAACAAGACATTCGCTCTAAGGAGAAATCAACCAAGAACGAACCATCTGATGAAAAGATGAAACCTCGATATCCTTGCTTTATTTGTGAGGAAGATCATTACACTAAGGAGTGCCCTCATTGGGCCGAAGTTTCTAAATTCATCAAAAGTTCACCCACATGCACTGTTTTGAAGGATCCTTTTCGTCAAGACAGTAAAATGGTCTCTCACGACCAATCATCCTCATCCCCATTGGTAGATATCATGATGATGTCTTCTAGAGTTATGGTAGCAACGAGATATAAAGATTACGCGTCAAAGAGTCTTGTTTAAAATTGAGATGACTCCAGTTCATCTGGTAAAATTTCCGCGTCTAATCCTCCTTCTTCTGAACCATTACAGATTGAAAAACCAAATCCTGATATGATAATTCGTCTGCCTCCTAAGGGTATGTTTTTTAAGTCATCCTTTAATCCTCATGCAAGGGCTACCCAAAATTATAACATCGTCGAAGATCTGGCTATGTCACCTTCGACCATATCTTCCCTTGAAGTGTTGCAAACTTGTTCAGCATAAAGGAAACTATTATTATCAGCCATAGGAGCTATAGATCCTCAAGACTCCCATTTGATTGTTTTGGATCTCGAGAATCATGTCTAGCGTCTCCCACATCAACTAGCTTTTCGGATACCATTTCACATCAAAACTCAACGAGTTTTTCGAACAGTAATTGATGAAGGAGACTCGACATGTATTATGTCCATTTCCTATTGGAAAGCCTTGGGTTCTCCAACAATCAATCAATATCCCATGACTTTGAAAGCCTTTAATGGAAGAGGTTTTCATTGGTATGGACTTTAAATGATTTTTCAATAGACATAGAGGGAAAAACAATTGCAATAGACGTTGAGGTTGTTGATGCTCAAATTGACTAAAACCTTTTGCTTGCTCAGAGCTGGACTTATGCCATGGCTGCAATAGTCTCATCATATTTTAGGATGATTATGTTTCTTCACAAAGGGAGAATTGTGAAAGTATATCAATTGTCCTACTATACCTATGACCCTAATTCTACAGATGGTATCCCATTTGTTGGAAAATCCACCACTCCATATGAAGAAGTCGGTGTTGGCCTGCTCAAAGACTCATCTTTGATGGGAACTTTTACATTACCTCCACCCATTCGTCTTCGTAATGAAGCAGAAATCAAAATGATTACATCAAGTACTTTTGAAATGGGAAATCCATGGAAAGTACCGTCAAGATAAAAAATGATCTTATATGGTGATGAAATGCCTCTTAGTCCTTTTGAGTTGGCCTATGAGGCCATTCAATCTATTTCTAACTCATCAGCATCTGATGATCATCAAATCAATATGATCATTGATGAATATTCTCATTTGTCATGCTTGGAACCAACCTCTATGCATGATCCTTTTAACAAAGATTTTTTAACTAAGGAAAGGATTATGGAAGTTATGACCTTGGGTGAAATGTCGAGGAACGATACTAATCATCATTCAACTTTCTTACCATTCGGTGATAAAATTGAGAATAAATTTTCATCATTATTTTCATATGAGACCTTAGCAACCCTCAAAAGCCAATATCTACCCTTTCTTCCAATTCTGAACAGAATTTAGGGAACATATCGGCAACAGTACCTATCGGTATCTTAGTAAAACCTAGAATAATTGAAAATATTCATATAGGAGCCTCGTGTTCATTAAAAGAGATTTCAACTTACAAATCCCTCTTTCAGGAATTTCATGACATTTTTGCCTGGTCCTACGAAGAGATGTCAGGAATCAACCCTAGCATTGTTGTACATGAAATAAAAACTTATCTGGATGCTAAGCTAGTTAGACAATGATTACGTCCTATAAACCTGTGAAAAGTTGTTGCTATCAAAATTGAGGTTGAGAAATTTCTAAGAGCAGGATTCCTTTACCATGTTCGTTTAACTGATTGGGTATGAAATATTATGCCCGTTAATAAAAAGCAAGGACTATTCAAGTGTGTGTTGATTACTGAGATATCAATAAAGCTTGTTCCAAGGACAATTATCCAACTCCGTATATGGACCAAAATGTCGACGACTATGTTGGAAATGAAATTTTTTCCTTTATGAATCTTTTTTTTTTTTTGGCTACAATCAGATAAACATACTCCCTGCTAGTCAATATAAAACCACATTTATATGCCCATGGGGAACTTTTGCTTATCGCAAACTCCCATTTGGCCTAAAAAATGCTAGTGCAAATTTTCAAGGAGCAATGTCTTACGCATTCCACGATATCAAGAATATTGTTCATCCTTATTTAGATGATGTCCTGGCTCATTCCATGAAACAACAAGATCACCCATTACACTTACAAATGATTTTCATTAGGTTTAGGCATTACAATATTCGCTTGAATCCGAACAAATGTGTTTTTTGTGTGCAATCTGTTCACCTTCTAGGTTTCATCGTTTCAAAGGAAGGCATTTGTGTCGATCCCCTCAAGGTAGAGGCAATTTTGAATTTCCCTGCTCCTTCTAGCCTTACTCAACTCCAAAGTTTGCAAGGGAAGGCAAACTTTTTGCGTAGATTCATGCACAATTATGCTGAACTAACACAGGGTTTTACTTGATTGTTGAACAAGGGTATTCCTTTTCTTTGGGATGAGCTTGTTGGTAAATCCTTTGATGCATAAAAGCATGCACTGACTAATGTGTCTTTACTGCATCCACCCAATTATCATCAAGAATAATTTATTATTTAGCTGCATCTGATGCCACCATTGGCATGGTGTTAGTCCAAGACAGTGATTCTAGCAGTGAACATGTGATTTGCTATTTGAGTAGGAGTCTCACTAAAACTGAGATTAAATACGCACATGTGGAGAAGCTAGCCTTGGAAACTATGCAAGTTGTTAAATGATTTTGTGACTATATACTTCTCTGAAAAACCACTGTTATTTCATATTGTAACCCCATGATGTATATTCTCACAAAATAATTTCTAGGGGGGGATACTCGAAGCAGATATTCATTCTACAAGAGTTCGATTTGGAATTTAAAGTCCAAATCAAAGAAATCCTTGGTTTTCATCGGACTATTGTGTGACTCCCCACATACTGATATAGAAACTATAGCAGAAGATTCTTTTGTTGACTAATCTCTCTTTCTTATTAGTGTGTTAGATCCATGGTATGGAGACATCATTATTTATCTCTAAACACAAACTTTTAGGCCTGAGTTATCCAAAATTGATCATCGGCGAATCCGATACCAATCCTAACAACACAACATTATTGGAGACACTCTTTATCATCGTGGTGCTGATTTTGTATTCCGACGTTGTTTAACTTTTCAAGAAGAAGAAAAAACTTTAAATAAATACCACTCTGGAGCATGTGGTGGTCACATGTCTGGGTATGCTACTTCCCAAAAGATATTACGTGTTGGCTATTTTTTGCCATCAATGTTTAAAGATTGCATCACTACAGTCTGAAAATGCCATAATTGCCAAATTTATGATCGCAAATTGCGAGCACCTCCCGCTCCTCTTCACCCAATCGTAGTTGTCGATCCTTTTGTCAAATGGGGCATTAACTTCATCACTTGTAACCCTCACTTGGTCAAGGGGCATGGATATATCATCCTTGCAGTCAATTACTTTACAAAATGGGTTGAGGTGATGCCTATATATAGAGACGACTACGAAACTGCAACTATTTTCATTTTCAATCATGTGATTTCTCGATTCAGTGCCCCACAAGCTATTGTTACAGACCATGGTAGTCACTTTCATAACTTTATGATGGTCGAACTATTTGTGCAACTCACCCTCCACCATGATATCTCTACTCTGCATTATCCACAAGCTAATGGTCAGGTCAACGCTGTCAATAAAGTTTTAACCAATATGATTAAATGGATAGTTGGTATGCATAAAGGAAACTGGCACTCTATGCTCTTTTCAGCATTGTGGGCTTACCGTACTACTATAAAAACATCGACCGGTTTTACCTCTTTTCAACTTGTTTATGGTTTGGAAGTCATATTACTTATTGACTGTGAAATTCCATCTCTTAAATTAGCTATCGAATTGTACATGCTACCTCTGCAGGCAAATAACGCTTTGTACATTTAGCCCATCTAGATGAAAATCACCATAATGTCATATTGGCTAGTGAAGTTCACTAGAAATGTGTTAAAGCCCAATATGATCAAAACGTTAATCCTCGTACACATTCAGAAGGTGACCAAGTCTTGGTATATGATCAAGCTCATGAAAAGCTAAGTGCGGGAAAATTCGAGTCCTTACATCATAAAACGCGTATTAGCTAAAGGTTCCTATAAGCTAGTTGATTACGATGGTGTCCCTTTGTGAAAGCCCATAAATGGTCTTTACCTAAAGAAATATTTTGCATAAAATTTTGGTGAAGATTTGTACATTATTTACAATTTTTAGGTATCTGTGAGAAATTAGTGTTTTTTGCTACTTCTCCCTCTTATCTTGTTTTTACACTTGATTTGCAGATGTCGACATTTCCTCTGACTTACATTGGCTTTGCTGATGGTGCTAGTCGCATTACTCAGAATTTATCTTAAGTAGCCTGGGTTATCTATTCACCCAATGACGAGCTAGTCTCTATTCATGGTATATGTCTTGGTCAAACAACGAATAATATAGCGGAATATAACACAGTCATTGAGCTATTGGTTGATTCCATTACATTTGGTATCTGACATTTGATCGTTAGGTTAGATTCATAGTTTGTAGTATTACATTTAAGAATTGTCTATTCAGTAAGGAGTCCAACCATGTTAAGGATGTTTTTACGAGTCTGTCTCTTGGAAAGGCAATTTGATTATATCGAATATTAACACATTCTTAGATATTTAAATACATTGACAGATGCATTGGTGAATCATGTGTTGAATACACATTTGCAACATTTGTAAGTTAAAAACAATATTCATTCATACATTGATCGAGATAAACATAGATAAAAGTAGTAGATTTTTCATTAAAATATAGTTTGGGTGTGTCTACAAAATATGTCATCTGAGGACATAAGGCCACGTGGCCTTTTATTTTCCAAATATGTTGACACCAAAAATTCAAAATGGTCCTAGCAACTAGAACAGCTAAGCATGATGATGCTCATGATAACACACGATAAAACGAGCAACTTGACACATCAAACATCTTAGAGGTCCTAGAACCCCAACTACATGCCTCTGAACGACGCTTGGAATGTCATTAACTCCAGTCTATTGGACGTTGGCAGTCAACCTCTCAAGGTTGTGCTCCAACTCTGTCAGGATGTCATCTGCTTCTAGGTTTGCTACCGCAGCTACCACAGCATTCTCGTCTTGTCTATCGTACTGTCTCATCCTAGATGGTCAGGTTGGACCCACATTTGCACATGCATTTCAGATAATTAGCCTCTGAAGACAAAAACACTTAAAAAATTGAAAATTTTGAAAATATGTCAAAATGAGAAAATTCTTACCTAGATCACCCCACTGAGCTCTGGCTAGAAGTGGGATATCAGGATCACCTCTATAATCCATCCCGACATATGGAAAATCCTCGATCGGAACAATTTGTTGGCCCATCCAGTCAAAAAACTTTGTTGTATACCTCACTACAGGAACGTCACCACCATGGCGTGCCATCAGTGCAACCCACCTCATTAAGCATGGATCCCTTAAACCCCCCTCGTCTACCCAAATCTGCTATGGTTGAAGAATAGGAACCCTTTCTAGGGCAAAAGAAACAAGAATGGCACCATACCTGAATTTTTTTAGTTTACCATTCTTTCACCTAGTCAGCTAGCACTTCATATTTACCACTACTGCCTCACACTAATTGTATACCGTGGACTCCCATCATTCCATGACCATCTGCATATGTGCCCATGTGGCTAGATGGAGGGTAGCACTCCCACACAGTTTTCAAGAGTGAAAGCAAGGGTCCTCAGGGGTAAAAGTTCGATGGAATGAATGTCAATCCCTCCATCTTTGGGCGGTGCACCCCTACAAAAGTGTCGTAGGTATCCATTAGTAGTATCTCCCACTGCTCTCGATCCAAATAGTGAAAGATTGGCTCCTCGATGAGACAACTGAGTCAGGAAATAGATGTCATTGACATCGATGGTGAGGCGATGATCAAAAATCACAAAGCACTTTTCTTGAACATTCCAAGTCCTCACCAACCATGTCATCAGATCTACCTAGGCTTTCATCCCAGGGATTAGCTAGTATTTTAGGAGGCCACAAGTCTTGAGAGCCTACAAAGTGGTTGGATCTGCCAAAGCAGCCATATCATTGGCTTCGTTCTCTCTTTGCCTCCATTCCATTTTTGAGCAAACAAATGAACTAAAATGACCATTTTAAAGAAGTTAGAAGCTTTTTGAAATTCATTTCATGTTTTTTAGGCTTCAAAATTTGTTTAAAAATAGCCAACGGCACTTGTGCATCCACCCTTTTATGGACAGGGCACAGTTGCGCAGAAATTTCCAACAGAATTCCGTGCAGGTCGAGAATTTTCATATGGAAAATTTTATTAGCCTATGAAGGCCCGATTGAGCGAAACCCATGCACGACCGAGGGCACATTTTTGGACAAATATTTGTCCCAAAAAACCAAGTGAAACCTTAAAATGAAAAAATAAATGGATGAAAGCTAAGTTATGGAGAGATCTTCTACCTGGAGGAAACATTTCGCGATTTCGTCCACTAGTTGGCTCGAAATCAGTCCTAGAAGTTTCACAGTAAAAACCCCTCTCTGCTCTGAACTGGTGAAAATGAAAATGGTAAAAATAAATTACTTTTTCCCACTTTTATAAGTTTTTTAGCTTAAAAAATATTATTTTTTATATTTTGAATCTTTTTGAGAGGGAAAACACGCTTTTGAATAGTTATTATGGGATATTGAGTTTAAATGTGTAGGATCATTTATAGAGTCAAGATGAATCGTTTTGACATTTTAGCAGACTTTTATCGCTTTTTATGCTCTTTAAAAATTACGAAAAGAGAAAAATCATGGACTCTTTTTTTAATCCCTTTTCAGACCTTTCCAAAACGAAAATATTGCCGAGTACTTGCTTGTTCAAACTCTAAAAGTAAATGAACAACCATCCACTCAATATAAGTTTACCCCTTTTACGGATTGAGCTAGGATTGTTTACGAAAAAGGTATACGTTGATCAAACATGGTCAATAGCGTTCTCTCTTGTATTATTTTATCCTTTTTCGAACCTGTTGTGGTAAAACACAACACCCCCCCCCCCCATTTTCGATTTGTTCACTTCAAATAATGGGGACCCTTTCTATAAAAATTTTGGCTAAACACCTTTTAGGATTTTTATTTAGTTGATTATCCTACACCATTGTTAATTTTTCATTTTCTTTGGATTCTAGTTTTGATTGCTTTGTTAAAATCAATTTTTCATAAGCTTCCCATTGATGCTTGTTTTACCTCATTTGGACCACTGGTTTGTAAATGACACTCCTTTGAAGTCTAATCATTTATGTCGCCCGGATTAAAAATGCATAAAATGTAAATATTCCATTCTTTGTAAATAAATTAGCTCAATAATGAATTTATTTTAAATATTAACCCTTAGTTAGTTATTACTAACATTTTTTCATTTTTTTCACTTATACAGCCAAATCATAAAGAATCAAGATTTTAGTAATGGATTCCAATTTCCAAATTAATTACTAATCTAAAAAACCCGAATGTGGGTGAAATTCGAGAGCCTTAATGGCGAGCCAATGGATTGACAGTGTTTGAACCAGCCAGATGGTGGCCAATGCACTATCCCAAGCTCACTTGAGGCAAACACAGGCTCACTTAAGGCGAATGCAGGGCCGCCTGCATGAAGCTTTTAATGGCCACTCAGGACGAGAACTGAACGCTATATGTATTAACATGGAACCCATCAATCCCTCAGTTTTCCCTCCCTCCCTTAGCATTTGCCCGCACCAAGTTGGAAATCCCTGCAGCAGAACCGTTACAGGAAGTCGTTGTTGGCTTCTGTGCTGTATTGACCTTGGAAATGGGTATCATTACTCCCATTCTAGGCACTGCCCTTTGAACACTATCCAGGAGCCCTTTGTGCATTCTCTGCTTTCTTTCCCGGCTTCCTATTCTTTTGAACTCCACTTTCACCACATTTCTATGGTCCTTCACAATATGAGGCGCTGCAGAGGAGGTACCCGAGGTGGTAGCGCTCGCTCACATGCAGTGCAAAGCTCTGAACCACCACCACCACCTGCCTCACCACCTCCTCCCCAGGACAATTCTCCCCCTCCCAGCTCGCCCCGTAAATATTATCCTCACACTCGCTGTGGTAGGGGTTGTGTGCAGGCGTCAATGGCCAAGCACAGAGATTTCCGGCATCATACTACCACTTTTCCTTTGCAACCCAATTCAGCTTCCCACTCGACTCAATTCAGGTTCCAAAGCAACCTGAACCGACCCATCATAACTGCTAATGTTACCATAGTTTTCTGAGAAGAAAACGATCAGTATAGTGCTCTTGTGCGAAACTCTGAAGAGCAACCTCAGGAGAACTGCGGCCTTGGTGTTAGTCGTGGTTATGAGCAGCTCCCGACAGAAGAAGGCAGGGGAGCTTGGCGTGGCAGACAGCATGCGGAAGGTGAAAACGCTGGCGACACTCGGCAACCAGGTGGTAGCTCAGTCGGAGCCTCAATTTCGATGGCAATTGCTGGCAGTTCAAGCGGCACCCTTCAAGCGAGGGAGCCACCAGGTGGCAAGGCGGAAGGCGACGTGGCGAAGAAGGATGAGGTTTGGTATGGGAATGTGTGCCCCATTGTCGAGGAACCTCCAAACCAGGCTGAACCCAAGTGATGCCACATGGCCACCCATGCGCCAACTTAGGTTTCTGTTGCTGACGGGTTGGGTCCAGTCTCTTGTTGTTTTAATTTTTGTCTACATGATAGGTAGTTCTGTCTTGTTTTCAACTACTTCAGATGGTGTTGTGTCAAATCTTTCTTTTGGTTTTTTCGGTGTTGGGTCCAGGTCTTCTGTTTGTTTTTTTGCTATGTTAAACTAGTTTCCCCAAATATGGCGCAGTTATGATACTCAGAATGAACTTCACTGATCTCGGCTAAGGCTGCGGCCTCTTTGTAATTTTATTTTTGTTCATTTTAATAGAATTAGCCTTACAGAGAAAAAAAAAATTACTGATCTCAAAAAACCCAAAATATCAAAATGGTTATAGTTTATTTTTATTTTTTTTAGTGGTTGTAGTTTAGATAAATTCATAATTTAATTAAACATCATTAAATAAAACCAAAGCAAAACACTTATTAAAAAACAAAATTTCTCACAAAAAAATAATTATTGCAAAAACATTTCTCGCATAACAATAACATATCGCAAAAAAGCTCATCGCAAAACTCCTCTCGCATAAATGCAAACCTTAAGATATTTGCGAAAATGCTGATGCGATAAACACTTCACTTCGACTTTGGTTTTGTTTTCAAAGACATTTGGAACTAATGGAGAATGTAATAAGTACATGTTAATAACTTAAGATAATTAATATATATTAAATATTAATAAATTAATATTTATTAAATTATTTAATATAATTAAAATTAGCTAATATTTAAAATATAATTAATTAATTAATATTAAATTAAATTATTATTTTTAGAGTAATAATTAGTTTATTAAATGATTAGTTAGTTTATGATTAGCAATTAAATTAGAATTAATTAGGAGAATTCTAATTTAGGATTAAATTTTTAATTAAAATTTTGATTTTTAGCTCAGCAACAGAAATTCCAGAATTGTGGCAGTTTTGACCCATCAAATTTGGAAATTCATAGGTTGAGTTTTACTTGGCCAAATGAGACCCAGGATCGCTCATTGGAAAGATAAAATCAAGGAAAACATTTCTGAGGAGGTTTCACTAACAGATTTAGTCATTCATTGGGTCAAACATTATGTAGAAGGTCAAGCTCCGAATTTTTAAAACAAAATCAATTTTCCGAGTTTTATTTTCCGCATTTTCATTTGTCCAAGCCTCTTCTCAATGCAAATCCATTCGTCAATGATATCCTTGGCCAATTAAACCATCCCAGGCATCAATAGAGAACTTATATTTTATTTTTAATTATTTATTTAATTGTATTTGATTGGATTTGTTTTAAATGTCAAAAATGACATTTTGATTTTATTGTTATATCTTAATTTATTTTGATTTCTTTTTGCAGGAAAATAGTAGAAGGAATATGGAGAAAAAGATCTCAATAAATGAGAATGTTCCAGTAATTAAAGATTGGAATTTTGAGCAATTAAAATTGGATTGGGCAGATTTCTCTTCAACAAACTTTCCTCTCAAGAATTATCTTGCAAATATTATAAATAACAGATTGCAGAATGTAATAAAGGGATGCTCTCCTCTGCAATTCTGGAATTCTAAAAACACTTTTGTAATAGGGATTCAGAGTTGTAGGTGGGAGGAGTGGAATCTCAGATCTGATGATTATTGAGGTTTTTCTTCTACATTTTGAGTTATGTATAATGAACAGAGTTTGCACTATTGTAGCTCTGGTTTTGAAAGTAGAAGCTCGGGAATTGTAAAGGACTATTAGAGACCGGAGCTGGAGAAATGGATTCAATAAATTGGTATTTCGAATACTATTATTTTAAATGCTGGTTTTATTTTATGATAATAGAATTGTGTCTATTTACTTACATATTTGTGCACTTTTGTTGGTATGGGTAATTTTCCTCTATTTTATGTTGTTATTTATCTCTGCTCTTATGGGCTGAATTCTGATTTTTGAGTAACTATTTACTCATAATTCTGTCTTTTAATATTGGATGAATAAATAGTGATATCTTGTGAACTTCTTCTGCATATTATTGTTTAATAATTCAAGTTACTGATTAAATGATCAAGATCATTCTGAGAACTTTTTCCTGAGTGTTATTGATTGATTATTTCAGTTAAAAGGCCTCAATAGGATATGTTTTGATATCCATAATGTCAGTTAATTGAACTACTTCATTAACATGGTATTCATTATAAACAAGACATATTTCAATCCCAATATTATAAATACTTGCTCTTGGTTGGGTTAGATCTATATCTGCGTAATTGAGATAGGATTAAGTTAGTTTATTTTGCTTGCATCTTAGAACAAGTTTGAATTTAGATTAATTTCTACATTCTTTTAAGTCCTCTTCCTGAAGAGGCAAAACTTTAGTAGTGGATTGGCTAAGCCCTAAATCAGCTTAAGGATCACTTTCTTCCCTGATCAGCAAGAGGGTTGATCTGATGTCTTTTTTCCAATGGTGAATTAAAGTCATATTTTAAAGCCATTGGAGAATGAGAGAAGGTAACTGGACCTAGTTGAACCAGTCAGAACCACCATTCCAAACGGAAAAGGAGTTGCTTTAAGGTCTGGACCAGGTGGTCATCCCCCATGTTGTTGCAGCGATTTTCGAGGCTTCAACAGGACCTAAGAGACTAAACTGACGAAAAAGAACCTGATGGAGTCTACTTAAAATTTTATGGTTAAAGAGCTAAATGAGTTTTCTTTTTGTGTCTTTTTCAAAACTCTTAAAAGAAAACGACATCGAGTTACACTGTTACTAGACTCGTAAAAATTTAAATAGTATAGGACTCGTTAAGCATGAAGAGACCGAACATTCCTTCTTAGTGTTCATTAAAAATACTTTGATGGAATCATTTGAAGGATGAGCTTACAATCCAAGCATATGTTATCCTCCTCAAGCTTGTAAAAAATAAAGAGGTACTTGCCAGTAATGGTGGTGGGAAATTGGGGAAAGTGTCCATTCTACATCATCAAAAGGTAGCATGTCACTCTTAAACATGACGCTCCATCACATTCATGTCTAGGTTTGGAAATCCATTTTCCTTACAATTAATCAAACCTCATTGAAAGTCTTCATGGTTTTGGGTATTGTCGTTAAGTCAAATGCTGCCAAATAATTATAGTGTTGTTATGTGTTCAAGAGAAGTTCAACCTTGGTTCGAATCCTTTTGCAAAATCTTTACCTTCATTCACATCAGCCATCCTTGAGTCATTCCTTGCAATTACTTTCAAAACTTGATAACAAGTTTTGTGTCGTAGGCGTTCCAACGACGAATAGCTTCCTATCGACTTCAACTCATTATCTAGGAAGTTGATTTGGAAACCTTCTGTACCTTGAAGCCTTCATGCCTTAACGAAACGTTTTTCACTTTCGATGATAGGTTCTCATCATTGGCCTTGGATCAAACGGTTCTATGAGTGTTCAACTTTAGATCACATATTCGCACTTCATAGATTGTACTGGGAATACCTTGAGAACCAATGTCATTATTGGTGGTTTCTCTCGCGTTTATTAATGTTTCACAACATTGACCGATAATAAAGTGGTTTCTGCCATGTTTGACTTCGAGACATTCACTTGCATGGTTAGAATCGTATTTCGAATCAAGAGATGGAGATCAAGACCCAAGATCTAGTCCCATCAATTTGGGTTGCGAGGAGATTTTATATTCATGATTATGTAGGCAAATGGTTGTGTCCATGTTGTGTCTACCATCTATATGATCTTAGTTTTTCCATGCTTATCCATTGAGTTCGCTTTAATCTGAGTATGGGAATGCCTTGTAGGTTTCTGACCATTGCCTCTGATCTGATCCTTGGAATGATAAAGTGCTTCAATCTTTTAAACTTATTTTTCAGACTTCACACTTTAGGGGGAAATCTGTTACACGCCAATTTGTCACCATGACACTTGATCAGTTAATGGATATTTTTACCATCGGTGAACATGTTGAAACCAAATCCCTTAGAAGTTAAACAACTCAATATATGTTGAAGTACATGAGAAATTTGGGTCAAATAGATCTCACACCTTGTTAAGTTCCACATATGTCGATTTATCTAGTGTTTCTCGAAATGCACTCAAATTGACTCTGAGAACAACGTAGAGTTGTGCTATGTCTATAACTATAAACCCGCGTAGGTGAATTCTAGAAAGTAAAAATAAAAAGTACATTCTATAAACATAGTTGGTCGAATATTTCCCAACTGAATGCTTCCAAGTGATGATTATTTGAACTATAACCCTCATAAGATGCATATCCATCCCTTTTGTCATGGTAACCTAATCCTTCATTAAAGGAAGTTCATCCTCTTCTTAGGGACCTGAAACTTCCCCCTCTTTGATCTATAAAAGGACTAGAGGTTTGAGGGATGAAGGAGGTCAAAATTTAGAGAATACAAACTTATGTTGTTAGTTTGATATTGGAGAGCTTGTCATCTGAGGAGGAGATTGAAGGCATTTGGGAGGGACCTCATACTATCAAGGTGAAGTTTTTAAGGCTCCTATTATCTTCTGATTAATAAAAATGAGCACTTTCTCCCATTGATTTTGTCTTTTGTGATTAATGAATAGTTTGCAATTGTTTATTATGTTCATTAAGGAAAGTTCAATCCCTAATATCCTTGATCATTAAGCTAAGTTGTTTGAATTATTATATCACATGTGCTTTTCCTTTTTATGGTTTATGTTTGTACGTCCTATCAGGCATTGAAGAGCTGCATTAAGTCACAACCAGGGATCTTCATCAGGCATTTCGTGAAACTGGTAAGAGGTCTATCCATTAGCTAGACTGCTTATAATTCGAACAAGTTTAACTTAGGGAAAGAGTCAACTAATTTGTCATGATTGTTTCTAGTTTCCATTTAGGATCTAGGAAGATCGCTCTTGTCTGCAAGAGGGATTGTCCAGTGTAACAATTTTTACGTTGGCAGAACTATAACATTAGGCTCAATTCGCACACGTGTGTTTTGTGTAATCTTTGGGTGACTTCTTGGTTTCATTGTATCAAAACATGGAATCTATGTTGACCCATTGAAAGTCTAGAAGATTCTAGATTTGCTTGCTCCTTCCTCCCTTCTTCAATTTGAACGACTCCAAGGGAAGGCTAACTTTCTATGGATATTCATTCCCAACTACGCCGAACTGACCGAAGGATTTACTCACTTGTTAAAGAAAGGGGTTCCCTTCCATTGGGACGAAACTTCCTAGAAGGAATTCGATGCCTTGAAAGATGTTATGATTTGAGCATCCTTGTTGTATCCCCCGAATTACCAACGTGATTACTTATTGTACCTTGTCATTGCAGTTACTACCATCACTATGGTATTAGTCCCAGAGGGCGATGTAGGGACCAAACATTATATTGATTATTCGAATTGGAAATTTAATGAGATCGAGATCAAATATACTCACGTCGAAAAGTTAGCTTTGGCAGTTGTCTAAGTTGTCCAAAGGTTTCATCATTATATCATGCTCCACAAAACTATGGTTGTTTCTGATTGCAAAACTCCAAATGTATTGCCATCCTCAGGAGTTTTATTTGGATTTCATCAAATCCAAGTTGAAGAAATCCTTAGTTTTTTCTAAGTTTATATGTGACCTTCCCACTACCGATGCTAAAATAATGTCTAACAATTCTATTCCAGATGAGTTGTTGTTCTTGATCGCATCATCTGACCCATGGGATGGAGACATTATCATAGATCAACAAACCCATAGTTTCAAATTCGATATCTCTCGCTCTAAGGAGCGACGTATCTGATATCAAGCTAAAAATTATATTACAATCGATGACACCCTTTATCGTCGTGGTATCAATATGATTTTTCGAAGGTGCCTCACCCATAATGAGGCCAAGAAAGTCCTAAATGAATGCCATGCTAGGGCATGTGGTGGACATATGTCTAGTTATGCCACCACACAAAATATTTTGTGTGGTGGTTATTTTTGGCCTACTATGTTTCGTGGTTTCATCCTCGCAGTCTGAAAGTGTCATTCCTACTAGATATATGATCATAAAACCCATGCTCCACCGACTCCTTTGCACCTTGTTATAATCATTGAACCTTTCGTGAAATGGGGCATTAAATTCATGACATGTAACCCTCGCTCGGGCAGGGGGCATGGCTACATCATTGTGGTAGTAGACTATTTTACCAAGTTGGTCGAGGTGACACCTACATACAATAACACCGGGGAAAAAACTTCTCTCTTCCTTTTCAATCATGTCATTAAGAGGTTTGGTGTACCACAGGCTATAGTTACATACCATGGGAAACATTTCCATAACCACATCATCTGTGAAATGACTACTAAGTTGGATCTCTCCCATGGTAGCTCGACTCCTTACTACCCTCAAGCAAATGGGCAAGTTGAGGCCATCAATAAAGTTTTGAAAATAATGCTTCAACACATGATAGTGATCCACAAATCGGATTGGCAGCTTATCCTTTATGCATCCTTGTGGGAATATCGAACCTTTTTTCAAACTGCTATTGGGTTCACACCATTCCAGTTTGTATATGATCTGGAAGAAATCCTTCCTATTGAGTGTGAGATTCCATCTCTAAAACTTGTTGTCGATCTCCTCCCTGCTACTTATGTAGAAGAAGAGTGTGTCATACATTTGATGTGCTTAGATGAAACCCGACGTGACGTCACAATGTCTAATGAAGCTCATAAGAAACACATTAAAGTGCAATACGAAAAGAATGACAAGCCTTGTGTCTTCTTAGAAGGTGACCTTGTCTTGCTATATGATCAAGATTCTACGTTGGGATCAGGGAAGTTCGAGCCAAAGTGTCTATGCCCATAAAATTTTAAACATGTTCTTGTTAAAGGGTCCTATGAGCTTGTTGTTTTTTACGTAGTTCACTGTGTACATGGTGTATATAGGTGTGTTGAGTGTGTTTGCAGTGTGTTCCCTTTGGAGTTTCTTACAGTTTTTGTTAATCCTTTTTGCATTTGGTTTGCATTTGTTTGGAATCACTTCAACCATATGTTGGTTATGCTGATGATGCTAGTCGTATTACTCAGAATATTTCTTTTGTAGCATGGGCTATATATGCTTTGAATGGTGAATTAGTGAGTTTACAAAGTATTTGTATCAGGCGCTCTACAAATAACATCGTTGAATATAGCATAGTGATCGAGTTATTGTCTGATGTTATTTCTTATGGTATTCGTCGTACAGTTATCAGACTTGACTCACAAATTGTAGTACTATAGTTGACTAATGTCTATTTAATTACAATTCCAGCTATGCTTCGTATGTCCTTAAGGGTTCACCTTCTGGAAATATATTTTAATTATATCCAATATCAATACATTTCTACAAGTCTAAACACATTGACAGATGCGTTAGCAAATCCATTTTTAGATAGAAATTTACGACATATGTAAATAAATTCAATTCTCATCACATACATTGAACGAGATAATTGAATGCATAAGAAACACCGATAGGTAAATAGTTGTATCTATATCAAAGTTTGGTTTTACGAAATTTGTGCCCGAGACACATATCAAAAATATACATGCTATCAAAATATGGCTATATAACCTCCTAGTAGATTAATAGTGATGCTCATGATATCAAGCAATTGTACGAGCCATCTTGCACAGTAACTAGTTGACACAACTAGGCACGTCAATAGTATGATGTTAGAGTCTCATAAGGATCTAGTCGACCCTAGTCTCGACTATGCCCTAGGGTCAACCCCTCCATGTGACACTTGACCTCTGTAAGAGTCTCAACCACATTGAGATCCTACAATACCTTTCATCCCCCTGCAACATCTTAGACTCCTACTCATGCCTGTTATGGTTCTCGCGCACACTGAATATAGGAGGAACCCATAGTTTGAATGGGTCCAACGTTTGCATGTGAAAAAATCAATAGTTTAGTCTAGGATACATAAAATAAAAAAAAAAAACTTAAAACTCAAAAAAAATTGTTCAAAATACCTATGGCACCCCATTGCTCGCCATCAGGAAGTAGGAACCTTGGGTCTCCACGGAAATCCATCCCTGCATATGGATAGTCTTCAATCATAATGAGTTACATGCATAACCATTGAAAGAAGACTGGCGTGAAGCTCATTGATGACGAACTTGGATTTCTAGACATGAGATCCACCCACCTCCTTATCTGTGGGACTCTCAAATCTGCGGACTCAAGTGAGATATGTTGTGGTCAGAGAAATGGAATCTTCTCCAAGGAAAATGAAATCAAATTTGAACCATACCTGAAGTTCTTCAACCATCCATCCTTTTCCTTGGTAAGTTTTTCTTTCATATTTTCCAGTGCTCCCTCGCTCCAGTTGAGTATTGTCATCTCTATGCACTCTAGAGCATACTGTATTTGTGATATGTTGGAAAAATTAAGGGTAACACTTCTAGCCAATCTAGTAAGGATGAATAAGATTGTCCTCAAAGGAAAACATACCACATCCTTTGTCTTGATTTTCCCATCCTTGGTCAGTTGGGATCTAGGTCTACAGTGTGCACTGGTATAATCCTTAACTATCTCTCTATCCCTCCTTGAACCATACAATGAGATGGGGGGCACCTCTCCTCGATAAAATTGTCAGCAAATAATGTCTTCCACATGTATAGTAATCCTGTGTGCTCCAATCATGAAAGATTGTGCCTGAACATCCCATGCTCGAACAAGATACTCTAACAACTCCATCTGTTGCCTCATTTTAAGAAGCCAGAATAATTTCAGGAGCCCACAATTTCTTAATGCCTTGATAGTGGCTGGATCATTAGCTGCATTCATATCTTGTTCTTCATGTTCTTTTTATCACCATATCAAAGCCATTTTGTTCTAATGTAAACCTGAAACATGACAAGAAGAATCATCAAGATGAATATGGGGCAAAAAATTGGGAGAATTTTGACTAAAAAAGGCAAAACAAATTTTTGAATTGCACCCAACACACCCTACTAAAGGGACACAATGTGTTTCAACGCCTTAGAAAGTATACTTTTTTCCTTCCCAGCACACATTTTGACACTGTCGGGGTGTGCTAGAGCTAGGAAAAAAATTAAAGCCCTTGGTCCCTCAAAACTAGAGAAAATTTTCATGAAATGAAAAAATGGAACTGTAGAAAGCAAGAGGAAGGTGAGATCTCCTATGTGGAAGTGACGACACTTGAAATGATCCACCAAATTGGTCGCACTCAGTTGGAGAAGATCAGGGGAAAAAGCACTCAGAATTCACTCACCAAGAGGTATTATGTGAAATAGTAAAAAAGAATTACTTTTTTGCCTATTTATGGTTATTTTCATAATTATTTTATTAATATTTTATATTTTGACCTAAATATGAACTATTCTATCATGAATTAAGTATTTTTAATCTTTAGGTGGTGTTCTGAGTAGATTAATACTATTTAACAGATTTAATGATGTTTGAATCGAAATAGATCATTTTGACCAAAGAGCATACCTTTATCACTTTTTCGGTCTCTTGTAAACTCACGAAAAAGGAATCCTGTAACGTCCTCTTTAAACTCTTTTCCGGCTCCCAAAATATGAAAATATTGTTGAGAAATTGTATTTTCGAACTTGTTAAAGTAAATGAAAAGACGTCTACTTAGTATAAGTTTAACCCTTCTCTGGACTGAGATAAACTAATCATGAAAAAGGAATATCTTAGTTGAACATGGCTAAGAGGTTCTCTTGAGTATCATTTTATACCTTTTCATAATCAAGAGACAAATTTATGAAAAGGAACCTTTGGAGTTTTCTTTTTCTCCTCTTTTTCAAACTCTCTAAACATGAAAAAGGAGTCAAGTTATACCTTTGCTAGACTTGTAAAAACATCAAACAGTTATGGACTCACCGAACATGACAGGACCAAACCACTCCTTCTCGGTTTTCGTTAAAAATACTCAAAGGGATTCATCTGAAGGATGAACTTATAAATCAAGAATATGTTATCCTCCTCATGCTTGTTAAAAAATAAAAAGGTACTGACCATAAATGGTTGGGGAAATTTGGAAAATAGGGTACTCCACCTATTATTGGCAGCGACTTTATCTTAAACATGACACTCTTCCACTTCATCTATGTGGTTGTTGGGTTGGGAAATTTGCTTGCCTTTTTGGTTCATCACACCATATAAAAGCCTCCACTTTTGGTTTTGGGTCAATGTTGTCAACTCCATTTAGTGTGGCTAATATGTTCAAGACAAGTCATTCAGTTGCTATCTGCTACGATACTCTTAAGCCTTCATTCATGTTTGTCATTCCTAAACCAGTTCCACATCAGCATCATTCTATCTCAAATCATGATATGTGTTTCATGTCGTTGATGGGGGATACATCAAGACCCTCCTGCAACAGGTCACTTCTTGTCGACATCAGCTCATTATCTAGGAAGATGACTTAGAAAATCTCCCTTTGATACCTTGGAGCTTGCATACATCAATCGCAAGTTTCCTCACTCTCGGTGACAGGTTCTCATCATTGGCCTTTGGCCAATGGATTTGGTGTTGTTTTTTACTTCAACTCATTCATTCACACCACACAGATTATATTGTTGTACCTTGAGAGCCATTAACATCATCAATGGTTTCTCTCACGTCTGTTAACAACTTACATCAATGGTTGATAACTAGATGGTGTCTGACATGTTCGACTCCAGCTCCTTTATTCACATGGTTAGACTCATACATTGGACGATCAAGTGAATGATATAGAAGACACTGAATCTAGTTCCATCCATCTGGGATCATACAAGATTACAGAGCATGATGGCTATGATCATAAAGACAGTCATCCAATCATGGGACCACACTTTGTCATCAGTGGACGTGACTTCTTGATCATTGTACATGTAATTTTAGCTTATATGTTGAGCATGGGTATGCCTCCCTCAGTAGAAATATCATGATGAAAATGTATTGTAATAGATGATGGTATCGACTAGTTGTTCTTGATCCAAACTTGTCACAAGGTAAATCACTTCAGTCATCATCTAACATTTCTGACTTTGCGCTTGAGGGGACAACCTGTTATAGGCTATTTTGTCACACTTGGGAAATATGCCTATAAACTAGATCAATCATCAGTGGTGAACATGTTGTCATCATCCCTGCACAAATCCCTAAGCATGACCTTTCCAAATAATTGTGTTTTTGGGTCTAACTACCAAAAATTAGATCTTTTAAGCCGCAGTGCATTCTACCCCTTTAGGGACCTATGTTCAATGTTGGTTTCTCCCTTCTATACCATCCCTGATCAACAACAACTTTCTCCTTGTTGGGGGTGCGTTGATTCTAGAAATTCAGGAAAAATTAAAATATTTCTAAAGCTTCCTCTTTCAGAAGCTTCCAGATGGTTGTTTCAACCATTTACCTCAGATAAGAATCTCGATTCCTATCTGATCCTACCTTGGATACTTCACCTCTTATCCCTTGAGCTCATCCTCCCATCATAAGTGGATCTCATCTGAAGCTCATTATGGTAAATCCTAAACTACCATCCCTCTCCTATAAACTTACCACCATCTATAACATTGGGTTGGATTTTGGAGACTAATCATTCCCTCATGTTGCTTCCTTAAATACAAGAGAGTCATCATCTTCATATATTAGGGCTACATTGAGGTGTGATTTGTGACAAGGAATGACAAGTCAAATTGGGGATATCTCTACAATATCAACTCCTATTCTCGGTTGTAAACTCTCTCCTATTTCTATTATTACAAAGATTATAATGTTTTTCTATATAAGTTATGTTTCATTTACATTCTTGTATTTCAATTCCTCGTTGATTTATTGAATAGAGTAATTGAATTATGCTATGTAGATGTTGTGGATCCTTGCTTGTTGTGGTTATATGTGAAAGTTCTAATTATGGAAATCAGAGCTACGATTGAAGCTTACAAGCCGGGAGGAAAGTACAGTTTGTGACAGATCCCAAGTAAGCTTATTTCCAATTCTTCAATTTCTTTAAGGGAAATTTTATATTCTTTGCTTTCTGTTGTTCTAGATCAGTCCACTAGGTCTACGGAAGATACCTTTGGCTGCAAGTGTAAATTTCGCATAATTAATATGTTTCTATAATTTTATGCACTTTCCTAAATTTACTTATCTATCCAAGTATTTCAATCAAATTTTGATCTTAATACCTTCAACTAAGAACATTCAAGAAGTAAAATTTTACAAAATAACAATTTTAGTTGTCATATTGGCTTGTAGAAAGTGTCTTTTAGTGCACAATCAATGTATGTTTTTTTTTTCTATATAATACTACCTAAGCACCCACGGGGGATTTGAACTGGTGACCAATTGCGAGTGCCTTAATAGTGCACCCATTCACCGTGAATCCAAAGCCCCGTGGGCCACAATCAATGTATGTTAAAAATTACAATGATTTTAATTTAGATGCCAAGATGTAAACTATATATATATATATATATATATATATAATTTGTTGCACTTATTACATTCCAATATGAAGAATGCGTGTAACTCTTTCCATGTTTTATATCAAACACACACGTGACATATCTATAATAATAACATAAAAATATTTCAATGGTGTTCATAAACTAGATTGTTGAATTTCCATTTTAAGTAAAATGGACCATATCAACTTGGTTGTTACATACTAAAATGGGTTTTCTAGAAACCAAATATGTATGACATGTATATAGATCTATAAAATTTCTTGCATGCTCAAAATGAATACTATACACATGACATTTAAAAAATTTAGGATGAATTTTTTTAATTAAATCTAAATCTAAATCCCTATTGATTCTAAACCACCTCCTTGACATTTGGTGTACTATAGAAACTTAAGCACCTAAAGGAACTAAAGCTTATATAACATATATGTACACCATTATGAATCCATCATAGATAAGAGGCAAACGTTTCTCTATTCAAAATGACAAATTAGAAGAGTATTCTACTGTCACATTCATAGATTACAAAAATCATACATTGGAGATCTCTTATACTAGATTAGATTACATTTGACTATTATAGACTCAACTTCAAGGCTTTCCATTAGCATCATCTACTCATCTGGCCAATGGCTCACAAGAATGCAAGTCTCCATAATACGTTCATGGTCTGGATTTGTCATCTTCCATCTCCTTGGTTCACCTTTCTTTGTTTTGATTTCTATGAGATTGAATTGAGATGCTATGACTAGATGATTGTATTGACAAGATATATATTCAAGCATAAAAGCTCTATAAATGATGTAATCAATCTATTTTTTAACCTTTTAAAAAAATGGCCCATCACAACCATGTCACCAATTTGGTATGTGAATTTTCCATATTCATATGGTCTCACCAACCTATTTTTCACTTGTGTGCTTCACATCAAATAGTAGGCCACATTCTCTTTGTTTCCAGTGGGGGCGGTGATAGTAAAAACATCGCCTACAACCTACAAAATATGTATTAGTTAAATACATTCAAGATTTCAATTCATAGATGAAAATTTTAATGATAGATGAGCCACATACCTTCCCTTACAATATCAGAGACTCGATCATGATCAAGTGCAATGAGCTCTTCATTATGCATCTCTTGCCACGTCATAATTGGATGAGGTCACTTTAGATTAAAAGGGATATATTTCCATCCTTTCATGTACTTGTGTTTTTCACAATGATCAAGTCTAAATCCATCAACACCAATACAAAACTCACAAAAACATGTGAGATTTCTTGTCTCGATGGAAAATATTTCCCTCATGTTTTTGCTTTGCATTAAATGTAATTCTCTTGTTCCTTCTATAGTATTACAATCCCAATGAATGGATCTATTCAAGTCACCAAGTTCAATATTCTAGAAGAACCTACGCACATTCCTTTTAGATTCATGACCTTCATGTCCTAAACGGAACCTACACTAGTTGACCACCTCTAGTGATGATTTGAGTCAATCTGCATCATGACTCATTTGGCACCTCTGAGGTGCTTGCTTCGCACAAGCACATGCACCATCATGATCACCATTTCCATGTCCCATTTCAAAGTAGCTCCAAGTATTCTAATTTTTGTCTTCTTGTGTAGTCGGCTCAACCAATAAAGAGTGTGTGTTAACTGGAACTTCCTTGTACAACCATCTGACCATATCCAATGCTTCATGAATGATATGCCATTTTTTTGAATGATTCATAAATCAGGTCAAAGCAATGTTGCACAAAAAATGTGTCATTCTCATGATCATCACTGATGTAAAAATGATACTCCTTAATCACATCACCTTACTTGTCAGTGTTATCCCTACCATCAATGTTTAATTGTGCATGTTTGTACAAAACATATACTAATATGGACACTTGGTCTGAGTGATAATACTCACTCTATATCTTTGTTTGAGGAGAAAATGTGTAATTCTCAGTAAATTCCACCACTAATACGATTGTGGCTGGCTGGAATACTCCGTGAGAATGCTTAAATTTATATGCTTGCCACTTGGACCTGTGAAAGTGTTTGATGTATTTATAGATATGGTTTTAAAACACCCCTATGAATTATGAAATAGGAATCTCATCCTAAACATAGTTGATCCTCTTAGGTGCTAGAGTTGAAGAAGATGGTTGATTTCCCATGACATACTCATAATCCTTACATTTGATGGTGACATATGACATCCCAGACCGGTTGGTATCAATAATAAAGTTCTTAGGGAGCAATGTCAAATCACCACATTCATTGCATCCTCTCACACCTATACATATTTTCTTGTAATACAACTCTTTTGGCTCCCTTCTAAACAATTTTGATGAAACAAATCACGCACTGTAGGGGGCGGAGGGTCATCACGATAGTTCTTCTTGTAAAATTCCAGCTAAAATTCAACATGATATCGAGAACAAAACGTGCCAGAGATTGTATTAGGCCTAATAAACCATGGCTTCAATTTATGAAACATCCTTATGGATATCTTCACATGATTATTGATTTCCTAAAATTCCTTGAATAGTGCAACTTATATCATTTCTACGATGTGCTTAGCGTGTTCCAAATACTCACCTTTAGCTTGCAATGTCGTACGACATGTTTTCTATCTGGAATAGCACGAGAACAGTTATCCCAAAACTCTACCACAATTGCTTTGATTCCTGTTGTAAGCCTATCTTGGTAGGGTTTCCTGGTGACAAGAGCCCAACAATTAGATTCATCATTTTCATTCACTTGAACCCTAAATTTGGTATTCTTGTGTAAGGTTTTTCTCAAGGAATAGAGCAATTTTGACATTGTTTCGAACTTTTGTTGACTTCATGTATTTGGTTCAACAATAGCAGTAGTAATTTCCTTGCGTGCATCTTGAACATGAAGTTTTCTTGATTTTCCCAACATAGTGAATTCCTTTGATATATTTTCAGTGACATTCATATGTGTCTTCTTGATTTTAGCATCTTCGACACCCAAAAGCTTTGTGTCATGTTTTAGTTTCTTATGTTTGATCAAACCATGTAGTATCTAAGCTTGTGCAACAACTGAATTTTTCTCAAAATGTTTTCAAATGATGTTATTGACATGGTTTGTAATTGTGAGAGAAGGGATAGGCTCCCCAAGGTCCTCTATTGTGCTTGCAACCAAATTTTCTGCAAACAGTCCACCCCTTTCCAAACCACTGCAACTCCTTGTTATCCTTTCAACTTGAGAGGAAACAGTTTGTTCTTCCAGTGGTTTATCAACTTGATATGGAAAATATTCTTCCTCCATTGGTACATTATCTTGACATGGCACATGTTATTCCCCTAGTGACAATTCATTAGCTTGATAGGGTACATGTTCCTCTAGTGGTTGATCAGGTCCATAGGGCACATCTTGATCATCATCTGGTTGATCAACTTGATGGGACACATCTTCTCCCTCACGTGGATGTTCAATTTCCATCCCTACATAGTGGAATATAAAATATACTTGTCATTCAAGTGAATCATTATCATAAGACAAGTGAATAGTAAATCTACACATGTTTATTTAAGAAATCACCATAAGTGGAAGGTCATGATATGATTTGTTAGTAGGAAACTAGGTAGTAGAAGTTGACATGGACTAAGGGTTATAAGTTGAAACATGGAAATAAAAGGGTTTCGAGCTTAGGGAAAGAAGGGTCAAAGAAGAGCACACTAGTAAAAGTATCGGTCCCTGTGTCAACAAAAAGGGTGATGCAGAATATGATGAAAGATAAAATCATTCATCCTCAATCAATAAAAATCAATTTGGAAGCTAAATTTTCAACATGAGTGTACTTAATATCAGTATCGTTCAAATTTCGACTCAAGTAATATGTAGGATGTTCATCCCCTTGGTCAACCTCTTGAACTAGTACCATAACAACGGTAGCAATAGTTGCAGCAAGATACAGTAAATAATCTCGTTGATAGTCATGGGGATATAACAATGATGCTTGAAGCAGGACATCTTTCAAAGCATCAAAATATTTTTGGGTTGTATCATCCCAATAGAAAAGGAACCCCTTTTTTCAATAGGAGAGTAAATCCTTTTGTAAGTTTTTCATAATTGGGAATGAATCTCCATAGAAAGTTAGCCTTCCCTTGGAGGCATTATAACTGAACAAGTGAAGATGGTGCAAGCAAGTCAAGGATCAATTTCACCTTGATAGGATCGATGCAGATTCCTTATTTTGACATGTATGAATCCAAGAAGTATACAAAACTGAAAACAAAATACACATTTGTGTAGATTTAACCTAATGATATAATATTGAGTCTTCAAGTTGGATCAGTATTGATAAGAGTGACAACACTGGTTGATAAAATTCAAATGTGGTTTCAGAGGGATTAACTTCTGATGTGCCCTCGGTATCTTGTGTTTTATTATTCTTTCGACATCCAGGTGTTTCCTTAGGAGGTAAAGAAGGCAATATTTGCATCTTACGTGAGAGACAAGGGTGTTGTTATTCCACAGTTTACTGATTAATTTTAAAAAATTAAAGAAACAAAACAAAACAAAGGGGTAACTAGGCATATAAGGATTACCAAGACGCTATGAACTGTGGAATATCGTTCCAAGTATGTGCAAGAAATTTTCCTGAATGTTGTGTTTGGTGTATCATAGATAACAAGGTAGCTGACTCTATTACCTAGGGTTGGCTTTCATCCTAATGGGGACTTCCAAAATATACCTGGAGGTATGTGGAAGTGCAGTCCATGTTAGTGTTATCTAATGCGTCCTATACGATAGGAAGTATTCTGATATAATTTCCATACGTGGACCATTGCCTGATATACCCAAAGGTACATGCAGAATGATCTGATATACTTACGCACATCGAATACTGACTACCACCAGAATGTAACACAAACAAGTATCGACAACTCCTATGTTTAAAGGCATTAGAACACGTCTCTAGCCTATACCTTTATGTGTGTCATTGATGTTTCAAATGATCCTTAGGTTAATTGAATCAATTTTAGAGTTGATATTCAATTATGTTTCAGTTTCAAGGCTCACGAAATAGTTTCAAAGGGAATTATTACTTAAAGAACTTAATAATGTGGTGAATCTTTTGAATTTGAGAGAATGAGAGATTCTTGAAAAATCAAGCTAGAGATTACCAAATTGAAGGGCCAATTTTATTTCATGAGATAAAATAAATACAATACATAAATACACACTCCATAATACATTAATGAATCTATTCAACTAATTTTTAAGTATGTTAATATTTGAAAGCCTACTATATAAAATCAAATTCGTTGGAAATTTTTGTCTTCATTAGAAGCACCATATCATTTAACATTTTAAAACGTGTTACTAAAATTACCATAAAAAAATAGTAAGAATATACTTCTTAAACAAAGAACTTATCATAACTATAGAGAATTTCACAAGTCCAAATAAAAAGTGGAAGAAATGTAGGATGAAAAGGAAAATAAAGTCGTTAATAAGCAGAAATCAAGAGATAGAGGTTTTAGTGGGTTTAGAGAACAAGGAAGATGCTTCAAGGTCTTATCAACAATGAATGTACATTGTTATGACTCGTGTTGAAGAGGGGCACAAGTGATTTGAATTATTTTTGGGAGAATGTACATGGAAATTTTAGTACAACAATCAAGTAGGGCACAAGGAGGGGTAACAGGATTTATAAAACTATATGTTTCTACAAGGAACCTTTTTTATGCACATGCAAAGATGGATATCTAATGGATTTTATATTTTCAATTATTTTCATCAAATCTTGACAAAGTTTAAAATAAAGACTAGCTTTTACTTTTGAACCATATTTTTCAATATATTTCATGATTACATTTGTTTAGAAACAACTAGATGAATTTAATCAACATTAGATTGTCACAGTCTAAGAAGATTAACATTGTAATCATTTCTACCATATCATCAATACATTCATGCTAATTTATTTATTTTGTATTTATTATTTATGAATTTAATATTGATTAAACACATGAGGCTTCCATGGAGCATTATAGTTATATTCAAACACCTTTTTGTGCAAGCATGACTCTACACTACACTTTGTATGTCCTTAAAAAAACTTGTTCTTTTTAAAAAACTCCCATAACCTTCATGTGAGAATTGAAAGAAGAAACTTGTGAGGTTTTCAAAGGTAGTGATCGTCATTTAGGATTCAAAGAACCATTAAATGTTATATATAATGATGAATGTTATGGAAGTTTAATGTTTTTAAATATATGCTTAACAAAGAATGTCTTCTTAGTTCATGCACATTGGAAGTAGGGATATTCTTGCTCCTTGTAGATCTTGTCATATTTTCTCTCTTTTAACACCTAATCTGGATATCAAACATTAATCAAACTAATGTTTATAGGTTTTGGAGCACCTATTTGACAACCATATTTGCTAATCCCTCTAGTAAATAAATTTCCATGAATTATAATTCATGTAAATAATATATCGAAATTATGTTCCAATGGTTTTCTTTGGTTAAAACACATCCTTACTTTTTGTGGGTTATCTTAAACCATTACAATTCAAATATGATTCATAATTTGCATGAATTCAAGTGGTTTCAAAAAATTCCAACAAACCATTGTTTCAAGTAGTCTTCAATAATTTGTATGGTTTCAAGTAGTTTTCAATAATTTGTATGGTTTCAAGTGGTTTTCAATAATTTGTATGGTTTCAAGTGGTTTTCTTTAGTTGTTGTTACATCTCATTTTTTAACTACATGGTATTGCATTCAATGTTTATTTTATCTTAATTTTATTTTTTCATTCTCCATTTGTTTATGGTAAATTCAATCATATTTCTTAATGCATACAATATGGACCAAGTAATATGAGAAGTGAGACAATTTGAATTACCTGTATTTGCATGAACTTCTTGTTCTCTCAATGTATGATGTGTTTTTCTCATCCTTTCTCTAGCTTTCTCTCATATTTTCTCTGTGGATGGAAATCTCTTTCCTTTTCTAGATCCAAATCTCCAATTTACCATGTCTATTGTGTAATTTCCACACTATACTATTTCTCTATGAAAGAATGTTTGATGTTTTTTTCACAGTTGAATTTAGAAGCTAAACTATTTGTTGACATCAGAGGCTCGATCGACCCCTTGAGCCGTATGATCCACCATTAGTTCCATTAATAAAAAGTTGGTAAGGTCGTTGGAGGATTACCTCTTTAATGGCTCGATCAAGCCGTTGGTTAACCACGTACGCTGCTCGATCAAGGGTTTCTTTAACGCTTGATCGAGAAATTTGAATTTTAAGTTTAAGCGCTTGATTGAACGTTTAAAGCACTTGATTGAGCTCTTGAAATCCTAAAAATTGCAATTTCAACACCTTTTCTACAGATTTAGGTGCAACCCCATTTTGTACCCTATTGGATTTAGGGCAGAAATTCTCCTTAAGTGGCGTAGTTAATCACATTGGATTCGTGAAAGAATCCTCTATCCAATGGCATATGAATTTGACACTTTCAAATTCATATGATATTTTTCATCTAATTTCTTTTAAACACAACACTTAAAATTTTTTTGGATAGTTTCAAAGGCGTTGAATAAAAAATCAATAACATAAAATATACACAATGAAAAAATTTCAAAAAATACAACTATATTTGTTTACAAGTCCTCTTCAAAATGGTACTCTTGGGTTTTCAATTTATTTAAAGAGTTGAAAAAAATCTTACGTGAACACATGTGTCTCCAAATGCAATTAAAATATTACTTTGCCAACTTCAAAAAAATAATAAAAAATATAA
>APFE030577322.1:55612-66141 GCA_000404065.3 Pinus taeda | reverse complement strand
AAATGAACAATTCTTAGATGATACAAATGACAAGACCTCCTTTCTATATATAGGAGTCTAAGGGGTCATAATATAATCAGAGCCAACATAACAATAATAATGTAAGGGAACAATAATAATAATAGTGGGCTTCTACATGGGCACAACAATAGAATAAGGGGGTTGTACTGATAACAATAAGGGGGTATACTAGTAGTATAGGGGCCTATCATGCCCTCTCCTTCAAAAAGTGTTGTCCTCAACGCTTGAGTAGTTCTTGATGCATCTATATAAATTCTTGTCCTCCCATGTGGAATCTTTAGTGGGTAATTTCTTCCACTTGATGAGACACTTTGAAATTGATCTATTTCGTAGCTGTTGATTACTTGGTTTTGTGACTTCTTCAGGTTCCAATATGATTTTTCCTTCCTTGTCAAGTTCTCGCAATATTGTTTGAGCTGGGACCTTTTGCAACTTTTAAATGAGTTCCCACTCCTTTGGGCATATGGATATACGTAAGGCCTGATGTTTGGAGGAACACTTCGTGGAATCAAATGAATATCATGATCATGATCAAGAATAGGTGGGAGGCCTTTGGGAGTCTCAAATACCTTGGAATGATTGTCCAAAACATTTTGGAGATCTAGAGAAATACATGATTTCGATGTGGGATCCTCTAGTGAACATAATTGTGCAACTACACCACGTTGTTCTTTATTTAGAAGCTTTGTCATGCTATTAGAGTTGATCATATTTCTAGGTTTTCCTTCGATACCCCTCGATTCAACTTCCTTTCCTTCCCAAAAAAAATTCAAGAAAAGTTCTTGAAAATTAAAAGTTATTGTACCCAAAGATTGTAACCATTGGAATCCTAGTAAAACATCATCACCATTCATTGGAATGGAAATCATTGGGCTATTCAATACATATTATCCCATGGATAGCTTGATATTATGGCACTTTCCAGAGAAATTTATGGTTCCTCCACTTGCAACCATCACTTGACATTCCGGTGCTGGATATAGGAAGCAATTCAATTCCTTGTCTATCTTACAATCAATGAAATTATGGGTACTTCCCGAATCAATCAACACTCTTACCTTTTTCTTCTTGATATTTCCTTCTATCTTGATAGTTTGAGGAGTGGTAATTTCTTCCAATGCATTACAAGATATGGTCGGATTGATTTCTTGAGACTCAATGTGATCTTTCAATTCTTGAACATTTTTCTTCTTGATATGTCCTTCTATATTGATAGTTTGAGGAGTGGTAATTCCATCCAATGCATTACAAGATATGCTCGGATTCATTTCTTCTTTCTCAATGTGATCTTTCACTTCTTGAACCTTTTTCTTCTTGATATGTCCTTCTATCTTGAGAGTTTTAGGAGTGGTAATTCTTTTCAATGCTTTACAAGATATGGTCGGATTCATTTCTTCTTTCTCTGGGGTTGGTTCCTGGTGTTTATACTCTTCTTTTGACATTTCTTGATCATTTTCTTCCTCCTCTCCACAATCAATGTAAAATAATTTCTTCTCAACACACTTATGATCTTTAATGTATTTGTTATCACAATTGTAGCAAAGCCCTTTTTCTCTTTGTTCTTCCAATTGTTCTGGTGTAACCCTTGTAGGTTTTGGAAGGCTAGGAGAAACAACACTTCCATCTTTATAGTTGTGAGGGGTAGACTTCCTTGTTGACATAATTTTTCTTTCCACTCTGTAACAAAGCCCTTTTTCTCTTTTTTCTTCCAATTGTTGTGGTGTTGCTCTAAAGAAGGTGTTTCTCTTTGTATCCTCATAATGTGCTATCATTTCCTCCATGAAAATTGACCATGCAACAAGTTTTTTACGAGAACAAAGCCCTTTATACCATAAAAATTGATCAGCTTCTAAATATGAAGATGCAATACATACCTTTTGTAACAATGGTACACCATGTAGATCAAAATCTTGCTCCATCTGTAGTATCCAATTTAGTGGATCCTTTCCATCAAACTTCTTCATATCGCCTTTTCTTGATTTCAGGAGCTCGATCTTGCAATGGCTGTAACTTTGTACTTTCAGATCTTCCAGTTCTGAAATTGCGACCTGCAGTAGCCCTTTGCGTCCTCTTTCTAATGCCACCAGTCTGATCAAATTTAGATTCTCCAAGAAAGAGTTATGCACAATCTCCCAAGATGACCTGATTATATACCTTTTCAGAAGAGTGAACTTGTATGAAGTTCCATGTGTCATTGTTTTGACCTTAGGATCTGAAAAATATACACATGAAGCTACAGTCTGTCTTATTTTTGTAACTTCTTATGAAATTTCAATCTTATTCTCAAAACAAAAGTTATGACTCTTTTCTCCAAGTCACATGTTTGGAATGTAATTTGGGAGTTTGCAAAAAGGCTGACTTCCTTAGATCATATCTCCACAAATATAGTGCGAAAAGATCTAAAATTCAGACTCAAGGTTCAAACCGATTTCATCCCAAATGGGTTTCTATTTTAGCATCTAAAATGTCGCAGAAAAAAAAGTTATAGCGCAAATTTCACGATGACCTATTTGGAGTAGCAAAACCCTAGAATCCAAAGCTCTGATACCAAATGTTATGAAACCAGCTCACAAAAAGATAGAAAAGATATATTAACGCCTTATAATTCAGCCTCTTCAAGGGGGAAACCTCCTTTACATTACATAAATGAACAATTGTTAGATGATACAAATGACAAGACCTACTTTCTATATATAGCAGTCTAAGGGGTCATAATATAATTAGAGTCGACATAACAATATTAATGTAAGGGCACAATAATAACATTAGTGGGTTTCTATAGGGCACAATAATAACAATATGGGGACTACATGGGCACAACAATATAATAATGGGGTCGTACTAATAACAATAAAGGGTTACACTAGTAGGATAGAGACCTAACAGATTTCTATTCCTATTTGATTGTTTGCACTAGATGCATTGATTTCAGTGTAGATGTTAACTTCTGATTTGATGTAAGTAAATGAACAATATGCATTGCTTTCGAAGTAATAAGATTAACACTATGCATTGATTTCAATCTATGCATGATGCAATTATTAACAATGTGTATTGATTTTTGTGTTACATTAATCATCATCCTAGATCCATATCAAATAGAAATGAAAACAATGAGTCTAGATTCATCTTAATCATTAGTCTAGATCCATCTTAAATAGAAATGAACAAAAAAGAGCAAGTCGATAGAGAAAGGCACAAGAAATAACAACTAAGAATGCATTGATGTGAATTATTTTCAATGCAATTAATTTAATAGTGTGTATTGATTTTAGTGTATGCACAAAATAATTATTAACACTGGCATTGATTTATGTGTTATAGTAATCATCAACCTAGATTCATATTAAATAGAAATTAACAAAAAAAACCTAGATCCATCTTAATCATCAACCTAAATCCATCTTAAATATAAATGAACAACAAAGAGCAAATCAATAGAGAAAGGCATAAGAAATGGAAATTACTGAGGAGTGTCAACAACAAATGGATAAACAAATAGCATATCATCGAAGGTGAACATGAAAAATGACAACTAAACAACGGAAAGAACAAATGAAGGAAAAAATTGAACAAAAGAAAAAAAAAACATATCAAAGAGAATATTAGGAAGCATATCAACAAAGAAAGACATAACAAATGATTAGTTTCGAGAGTAAAGAATACAAGAAAATTCACAATGAAGAGGAAATCAACAAAAAAGGAAGAGGGAATGATAATTGAAGAGTGTGAAGAATAGAGGAAACAAAAATATGAATAAAAGTGGGGGAAATCAACAAAGAAAACAATATTCAACCAACTCAGGCATAGTAAAAAATGCAAAAGAAAATCCTATGAAATCAAGATGTTTAGAAGATATACATGCCCAAGCTCAATCTGTAACTCCCATTGATATGACTAATGCATCTCGAAAATTTTGTGACAAGATTTATCAATTAGCTCAAGTTCAAATAGGTCATTTGTATGAGGAATCATATGCTAGAATTCAAGTGTTTAATATAAATATAGGCCTAATGTGCATGAGATGTATAAGAGAAGGAACTTATCAGGTTAATCTTAGCATATTTAACATATTAAAATGATTAGATTTTTCATATGTTAGACAAAGTTTGTGTGGTTGCACATCATGGAAACCAACCTAGATTCATCTTGACCCTGAATCTGTCAAATGCTAAGAGGAATCAAATATCTTGAGGTGTAAATCTTTCCCCAAATTTTTCACTCAAAAAGAGGTGTGCACCTCAAGAGATTAGATCACTCTCGGTGCTTGATAGATTCAAAGTTAAGATGAATCTATACTCATTTATAAATAATAAATATAAATCCAAAAATTGATGTACTTTTTATAAATAGTGAATATAAATCTCTCAAAAGCATAATAATTTACATATCCTAGTAAATACAAAGTAATTTAAATTTTAAAATTTATTTATTTATTTATTGATATATAAATAAAATGATGTATGTATTAATATTTCCATTTTCATCTCTTAGTAAATAATTGATATATTCTAGAATGGAATATTAAAAATAATATAGAGTAGATATATTATCAAAGGAAAGTAGAAGCGGTAAATATATCTATATTGGATTGCATATTGTTAGGTCCCTATACTACTAGAGCTACCCCTTATTGTTATTATAGAAACCCCCTTATTATATTGTTGTGCCCATGTAGTCCCCATATTGTTATTATTGTGCCCCATAGAAGCCCATTATTGTTATTGGTGTGAAATTACATTATTATTGTTATGTCGGCTCTGATTATATTATGACACCTTAGACTCCTATATATAGAAAGGATGTCTTGTCATTTGTATCATCCAAGAATTGTTCATTTCTGTAATGTAGAGGAGGTTTTCCCCAAGAAGAGGTTGATTTCTAAGGCATTGATATATCTTTTCTATCTTTTTGTATGTTGGTTTCATAACATTTGGTATCAGAGCTTTGGATTCTAGGGTTTCACTGCTCCAAACAGGTCATCGTGGGATTTTCACTATAACTATTTTTCTAAGACGTTTCAGAAGCTAACAAAAAAACCCATTTGAGCTGAATCTCGTGTTCAAATTTCAGATCTTTTCTTGCTATATTTATGGATATATGATTTGAGGAAATGAGGATTTTTGCAAGCTCCAGAATTCCATCTCAAACAGGTCATCATGGAATTTTCGCTATAATTTGTTTTCTACGAAGGTTTACATTCTGAAATTAACCCATTTGAGCCGAAATCTTGGTGAAGCTCGAGCCTGAATTTCAGATCTTCTTTCACTATATTTTTGGAGATACAATCCAAGACATTTAGGGTTTTTGCGATATCCTGAATTACATCCCAAATAGGTGACCTTGAGAAAATCATCATAACTTTCCTTTTGAGCATCAGATTGAAATTTCATAAAAAGTGATAGAAAGAAGACAAATTGTTGTTTTTTGGATATCAATTTCAGAACCTAAGGTCGAAATAGTGACACATGGCACGTCATACAAGTTCACTCTACTAAACCAACCTATAATTAGGTCATTGCAAGAAATTGGGCATAACTCTTTCTTCAGGAATCCAATTGCGATCAGACTTGTGTGGTTAGAAAGAGGACTCAGATCAACCTCCTAAAATCAATAAAAAGTGATATGAGGAAGTATGATGGAAAATATCCAGTAAAATGGATACTATAGATGGAGCAATATTTTGATCTACATGAGGTGCAACTGTTACAAAAGGTACATATGGCATCTTTATATCTAGAACTGAATCAATTTTTATGGTATAAAGGGCTTTGTTCTCGTAAACCATTTGTCACGTGGTCAATTTTCATGGATGAAATGATAGCACATTATGAGGATACAACAAGAAACACCTTCTTTAGCCAATTGATAAATCTCAAACAAAAGGGTTCGATGGAAGAGCACATTGACGACTTTCAAAAATTGAATATAAGGGTAAATGATATTCCAGAAAAGTAGAGGATTGATGTCTTCATAGGGACTTTAAAAGATAACATCCAACATGAGGTTTGCCATTGGGAACTTGATTCATTGGAGAAGGCATACAGGTTGGCAAGAAAAGTGGAAATCAAAATTATGGCAACAAGGAAGCCTACCCCTCACAGCTATAAAGATGGAAGGGTTGTTTCTCCTAGCTTTCCACAACCTACAAGGTTCACACCACAACAATTGGAAGAAAAAAGAGCAAAAGGGCTTTGTTACAATTGTGATAGAAAATACATTAAAGGTCATCAATGTGCTGAGAAGAAATTATTTTACATAGATTGTGAAGAGGAGGAAGAAAAGGATCAAGAAATGTCAAAAGAAGAGGATATACACCAGGAACCAACCCTAGATAAAGAAGAAATGAATCTGACCATATCTTGTGAAGCATTGGCAACAATTACCACTCCTCAAACTCTCAAGATATGAGACATATCAAGGAGAAAAATGTTCAAGAAGTGAAAGATCTAATTAAGAACCAAGAAATGAATCCAACCATATCTTGTAATGCATTGGCATAAATTACCACTCCTCAAACTACCAATATAGAAGGACATATCAAAAAGAAAAAGGTTCAAGTAGTGAAATATCACATCGAGCATCAACAACAAGTTCTCCAACTCTTAAAGGATAACGCCACTTTGGTGCAGAATCGAATGAAACAACATGCAGATCAACATCACAGTGAAAGAATTTTTGATGTAGGCGATTGGGTATTTTTATGGCTACATCCATACAAAAAATGTCCCTCAAGCAATCAATTTATGAGAAGGAAATGTTGGCAATATTACATGCACTTAAGCAATGGTGACCTTACCTAATGAGAAGACACTTTAAGGTAAAAATAGATCATGGTAGTCTTAAATAATTTTTAGAACAAAGATTATCTTCAGAAGAACAGAAAAAATGGGTCACAAATATGTTGGATTATGACTCTGAAATCATCTACAAAAAAGGGAAGCAAAATGTTGTTGCAGATGCACTCTCAAGAAAGGATGAGGATGTGGAAGCATTGTTTTTTGCTATTTCTATTATACAACTAGATTGGATAAGCGAAGCAAGGGATGAATGGAAGAATGACGAATAATTGTGGCCACTCATTCAAAAGTTGCAGAAGATCCCACTTCAAATAATATTGCCAGAACTTGACGAGGAAGGAAAAATCATATTGGAACCCGAAGCAGTCACAGAAACAAGAAATCGACAGCTACAAAATCGATCAATTTCAGACTATCTCATTAAGTGGAAGAACTTACCCGCTGAAGATTCCACATGGGAGGACGATAATTTTATACATAAGCATCCAAAACTACTCAAGTGATAAGGACAACATTTTTTAAAGGAGAGGGGCATGTTAGGTACCTATACTACTAATGTTACCCCTTATTGTTATTATAGAAACTCCCTTATTATATTGTTGTGCCCATGTAATCCCCATATTGATATTATTGTGCCCCATAAAAGCCCACTATTGTTATTATTGTGCCCTTACATTATTATTGTTATGTCAGCACTAATTATATTATGACACCTTAGACTCCTATATATAGAAAGGAGGTCTTGTCATTTGTATCATCCAAGAATTGTTCATTTGTGTAATGTAAAGGAGGCTAGCCCCTCGAAGAGGTTGATTTCTAAGGAGTTGATCTATCTTTTCTATCTTTTTATGCGCTGGTTTCATAACACATACTTTCTTTCTTTCTTTTTTAAATTTGGTATCTTTTATAAGTATTTTGAGGTTTATATATTTTATGAGGATATCTTTTTTTTTATGGGATTTTCACTCATCTTCAATGTTGTCTAAAAAACACTACGAAGTTTTTCAATTTTTTGTGTATCATTTCTTGGGTTATTTTATCATTAATTGTTTGTGTAAGTAAAGGGAAAGTGTGCAAGAGATTATTTATAGCTAATTCATAAATTATAAACGCAGTATAAACATAGACCAAGATGATGTATGACAATCCCTACAAAGTGAAAATCTTCCCTTTTTTTTATTCAAATAAGTCTTAAAAATATAATTTTTACATAAATAAGTGTTCATGAGGGTTAGATTTTGATCAATATCTTCGAACAAGACTGAGTATTGATATTAGCTTGATTGTTGACTAAAATTTTATATTGCTCTAACACCTTCTACAATGCTCCATAGAAGGATTAAGGGAGTTTACAAGGCTCTTCCTCTCTCGTTATCCTAATTGTCATTAGGAAAAGAGGAATATTCTTCTTATCATATCTTTCATTTAGGATTACATTTAGGCTTGTAAAAGTGTCTTACCCACGTGTACAAAATATAAATTCAAGATTTATAAATTGAACCTTTAGTGCTCAATCATGAGACTATCTCTCATGGCATCATTACCATTGAAAAAACCTCACATTGTTAAAATATGCATGCATTTTCATCTCCATTGTTGTTATAATTAATTGGTTGATGATGATCTCCATAGAGTTTGTCAGTTCAATAAAACATATTGGATTAAAATTAGAAGAAACAAAAGTACAAATATTATATGTTTTATCTTCTTCCTTCAACCAAATTCCTAAAAAAAATCTTAATTCACACTAAAATTCTAACTCCAATAATTCATTTGAGGCTCCTAATAATATTGCATGAAATTTTGGTTTTATGTTCACTTCTTTGATGATTATTCTTAAGCAATTGAGTTGATCTCTAAGCTCTCCTCCATCAATTTTGAATGCAACATGACAATAATCCTAAGCTTTTAAAATCATTTAATGTTGAAATTACTCTCCTCATTAGTTGCTTCAACCTAGCCTTCAATTAAGCTTGGAAGAAGCCCTTGAATGCAAGATTGATAGAAGTCCCAAGAATAAATTCATAGCATACTAAAAAATAAATAGAGATATTATAAAACTGTTTTTTTTTACCATTCTACGTTGACCATAGCAACAACATTAACTTTCTAATCCAAGTTTTTTTAATCAATTTAATGTAATTCAAATTCTAATCCAATTTATTTGTCAATTTTAAGTAAATTCCTCATTTTCCAAGAAAATGTTCTTCTTCCATTAATTTATCAATCAAGATCTTCTTCCATTAATTTAGCAATCAAGATCATGAAATTGATTTTATATGTACCAAACGTGAGATTTTATTGTTTAATATCATGTGTCACTAGGTATGAATCCAAAAGTGTATAGATTACAATATGATGCAAGTCCATAGATGGAGCACAAATGCGATGAAGACTGGACAAAGATTGCCAATGTGATAGGATGATCACATGGCAATGCTGGGGAAAAAACCTTTGTTCAGAAATTGTAAATATTTAATTTAGGAGGACTTTTGGTTTTTTTAATAAGTGGAGATATTTTCTATTGTAAAGGTGATTTTAGTTTCCTTGTTTGTGGAGAAGAAGAATCGATTCATATCTTGTGACTCTTGGTTGCCCCATGTTGGCTTTATTTTTAAAGAGAACGAGTGCCTAGAAGAAAGATAAAGGGAGGTGAAGAAAGGGCTCATGATGCTCTATGAAATTGCAGTCTTCTTGTTGTATTTCATGGTACTTTCCTTCTTTCTGAACAGGGAAGTGTTGATTCTTGTGTGAATGGCGTATTTGAATGGCCAATGGGGATGTAAGTGATATGGTTTTTAATTGAATTGAAATCTAGAGGTTGAAACAAATCATTTTCTGCTATGAACTATGGTTAATCATAACTTTGTTCATGTGCATTGTTTATCTTTGGAAGTTAGTACTTACTCCATTAAATTACATTAATAATATGAATGTTGAATCTTTAATCGTTATGCTTGTTCATACATTTTGTTTATTCTTGTCAAAATAGTCACCCAACCTACAGATGAATGTGCCACAATGTTTAGGAGTGGGAATGTGAGGCAGTCCAATTGAGTTGAGCATTGAAATAAAGCACCATTGTTTCGAATATTGTCACATCCTCTTGATTGGAATTCACACCATTAGTTTTGAGCAAAAGTGTAATCCTTGACAAGGAAAGGTGAGTGGGATCATTCCATGAGTTGGGAGACGATTCAAGGCCATGGAGAATCGATTTTGTAAAGAGTCAGGTCATTTCACCTTCCTAAAATTCAAAAAACAATCTTTTTAAAGAGCTCTACAAAATTATTTTTTAGCGCCTATAGGCTTTTATAGCGCCATGAAATGATTTCGTAGCACCTACACAAAATAAATTTATGCGATGCATTTTTGTTCCTAAGTCTCCTTTTGGCCTACTCATTGCTATCAAATTGTGGTATTAGAGTGGGTCTGACATTGGTGTTGTTGTCTATAGCATAAGGAGATGGATATATGAGCAAGGAGAGCACGAGGTTGAAGAGGGAGACCCATAGCTAATGCAGAACTCCAAGCAGAGATACAGAGGCTGCAAGCTCGTTTAGATGCCATGGAAGTAGGTAGGAAGCAAGATCCTGAGGCTGGGGATGATAGCAGATCAGAGGAAGAAATTGGACCAAAAAGAGCAGCACTTGTGGATGAAGCTCCAAAAGTTAAATTATTGAGGTCGGTATTAAGCTCAAGTTCAAA